>JBBBDQ010030074.1:0-226097 GCA_037127315.1 Ascarosepion bandense
GTGTGTGTGTGTGTAGTTTTGGATTGTAATTTTTCGTGCCAAAGTTGCAGTTTTTTCTATATATTCTTGTGTACGTAATTTCTATACTTGATAAATGTTGTATTATTTGTAAAATGATTTTGCTCTTTCTTAAGTGATGTAAGTTTTTTTGGTGGTTAATTGCTTTATATTGTGTTAATCCCTTTTAAACGTGCTTATGTATCTATCCGCTTAATTGCTTTATGTTGATTTGACCTCTTTTTAATGAGAGAGAGAGAGAAAAAGACAAAGAGAATCTATGTGTTTGTGTGTTTTTGTGGCTTGGTGAGTAATTGAATTTGACTGTGAACCTGTTAAACATTTAACTGAATACTGTTCGGACAAACGCAGTTTAACATTGATTTTTTTAATACAGTGCCCAATATTCTCTTGGCAAGACCACATATACAGAGACAGATATAACAAGTCATACCATTATATATATAGCGAGAATTAAAACGAGACAGACATATAGAAATTTATTTATATATTGATTTTTACGGATTATTAACTTTTTCAGAATAATTAAAGCCAGAACTATTTTTAGAGCGAAAATCTTTTAAAGACAGTAATGAGTTTTATTGATGCAATGTTTATATCTCGTTTCTACGATTACAATTGTAAGTCTTGCTTAAGCAATCCCCGTGACGTTTGTAAGAAATACTCTGAAAACTGATTCGAGTTTGATTTTTTACACTACTTGGTGTTATTTATTTAAGTTCCTAGACTAGTATCATTTACTCCACGACGCAATTCAGCTATTTAATTCATAACTGAAGAGAGAAGAGGTAGATTCTTAATTTCCCCATGGTTATTTGTGCGTAAGCTAATATAACGAGCTTGACTGGAATTGGAAATCAGTTCTCTAGTATCCAATATCGAGCAGCCATCCATTATATCACTCGCACAATTAAGCTTACACTACGTGATATTTAAAAGCGGTCAACCATATAGTTACTGACTAAACTAGACGCTGCTTAACTTCGGTGATTGTACGAGAACCAGTGTGACATGGTTGTAAGCAGAGAGAGAGAGAGAGAGAGAGAGAGAAAGAGAGAGAGTGAGAGAGAGCATTGTAAAAGTTTTGATTAAGATAGAAATAAGAAAGTTTTATAGAGGTGTTTTATGAAATATTCTTGACTTGACCTCGAGGGCATCCAAAAACACTATTGAAGCTTGCTTAGATTTTCAGTGTCGTCGCTTGATTAAATAACACTGCAAAATATTTTATTTATGTGTTATCAACATACACATGACATCCCAGGTCAGTATCAAATAACATGCTAAATTTCAAATTCGTTCAGCTGCATCTCTCTTAACACATTAATTCTTCAAATCGACACTATGCGTCAGAGAAAATTCTAACAATCATTCTCTAATTTCTTACTCAAATTCTTAAAGATTTATCTCAAATGCTCATATATGCTGTCCTTTTACCACTTTCGAGTATCATTCTTTTCGCGTGATAATGGCTTAAACATTTCTAGCTTCACTTATCTACTTTAAATATATTCACTATACTTCCTGATTTTATTACGATCTGATAGTGAATCTTTATTTGGAAGAAGGAATGAAACCATCTTATGAAAAGATTTTGGCGTCTCGTCATCAGATAATGCAAGTCTAGTGTAAAATTCTTCATATTTTATGTACCTTGTTCCTCCAAGACGTAGGTGATCATGTCTCTTCCTGTCCATTGTAGTTTATAATTTTTTTTTTCTCCTAAACCGTGATTTAGTATCTATTTACTCAAGGCCATCAAGTATACTACGTGCTATTTTTCCTGACCTTATTTCCTTCAATCTGTCCCGTGAGTGTCACGTTTTCCAAGCCGCTTTCCTCATTATGTGGTCCAGAAATTTTAACTACTATGTTAAGCATGAGTTTATCTTAAACCACGTTGATGCTTCAGTCGATTGTAACCTCAATATATTTCTGTAGAATTACATTTCTGCTGCATAATGGCTCTCTTTTATTTTTGAGAAGATTATCCAACATTCACTGCAATGTAAAAGGATAGATTTTACGTTATATTACGTTATAGATCAACACTCTTTTCTTTTGCTTCTAACATTTTTTCCCTTTTAATACTCTGCTTAGCTCATGGAATGCATCTTTGTCCATCCCAACACGCATTCTGATCTCGGTGTCGTACTTTCCGTATCTCGCTTAGTACATTTCCCAGATTTTTAAATTTGTTTATTTACTACTGGCTAATTAGTATCATTATCAATGCTAGTTCCATGAGCTCAGCCTTGTGCCAAACTAATTTAGTAACTAACAACAGCTGCACGATCATTCTTTTCAAGGCAGATATTTACCGCTTTCTGATCCCTTAATCTACAAATGGACCATTGCAAGCCAGAGCTACAGCTGTTGCTCGCAGATATAGATTGAGTGAGAAACTCAGCCAGTAATAAAAGAACAGTACTAGAATGACGAGCCTGAGACATAGTGTATCGAGGACGCTATAACCAAATAAATTAATTTAAAATTTACTGAAGAAGGCCTTAGAGCACAACTGCCGAAACTTTTGGAACTTAGCAACATGAACTAATGTAAAATGTATAATATTTGCTTAGGGTCAGTAATCTTAATTTGTAGCCCTGTACATTTTTTGCATGGTGAATATGATTGTAAGGAAAAAGTGAATGAGTTTAGCAGTTTTATTAAAACGTCAAATCACCCCGTTCTTCAAACCACAGTACAGTTCAAATTTACCTCCCTGCGACTAGTATCTTTTCAAAGTTAAAATGAATACTGAAAAGTTGTTAAATAGACTAAAATGAACTTTGCGATATTGCTGATTGTGATCTTTAAGCAAGAATGTTCAGACTGCTTTTAAAAGTAGAACATATGCTGGGTAAAGTGCGTAGGACACTGATGAGAAATATTGAGGTGGCTTTAGGAGCCATTATCTTAGGTGAGCAAGATTTTCATTCACGTTAAATCGTTTACTGTCACAGGGACACACATTGTAAATGACAAAACATTAAAACAGATAATTATCTTATAAATAACGAGAAATACACTGATGATAATATAGTTACTAACTATTGTTGCTTTATTCAAAGAGATATTCCTTTAAAAAGTAAGTGATAGTGGCTATTCAGAAATATTGCGGTTTTTATATCCAGTGAAATTCTATAATTTTTGGGAAAGACTACACTGGTAAACCAAAAAAATTAAATGTTCTTAAAAATACCTATAATCTTTTAAGCTAATTTGAGTGCGTCGAATCTGTTTTTATTTACAAAAATGTCATATTTTTGAAAAAAATCTTTTTTCATTTGTTTTCTGTATATATGTTACTGACTGATGGCTATATTCCTAAAAGTAAAATCAAAGACACCTCACAATTCGCTTTAAGCAAGCAAATATTAGTCTACTTATTGAGTAATACTATTTTTCAATAACAAATTGAATTAAAAATAACAAGATTGTACATACTAAGACTAACAAGTATTTTCATCAAACCCTTTAATATACTAACAGCAGAAATAAAACCTTCATAAACAAAAGAATTATCGAAAAGATTTTCTCTTTCTTGATTGTCTGTCATGTTGAATGTTATTTAAGTCTCTTTTGATACCCTAGCATTAGTCAGTCATCATTCATTTGTACCTGGTAGAATTCTTCCTTTGTTTCGATATCCTAATAGAATTGTTCTTCTTGCTCATCACACACATTGCCGCAATTATCCAGAAATTTATCTAGATGGATATGTAACAGATAAACCTTAATACTCATATTAGCGTACTTCTGTTGAAGTGTTTAATCGGTCAAGTTTATCAGTTAATTTGAATTTCGGCAATAAAGTGAAACTTCTATATTAAAACCTTTGACTCAAAAACACTTCTTTTCTTATAAAAATAGTTTATTTCAGGTGGCTGACATGAATTGTTTGTCCTCCATGAAAACTGATGGATTTCTACGACCTTTATTAAGTAAATGTTTCAATCAGCTAAGATTTTTTTTCTAAAAATGAACGATTTCAGTACAGAAAAACGGTAGATAAACATGAAATTCTAAAGCCAATCATCCTTATCAAGTTAGCAAAAAAACCTGTTTTGTTTCTTGGTATCAAAAATCGTGTTGACAAGTGTAAACGACTTTTTTTTTACCAATGACATTTACACGGTTGTTGAATTCATTATAGATCTTTGTTTACAGAAAAATGACCGACAGGGCAATGACATGTCTACAAACATTTTGGCGTATTTTTATTAATTCCCCTACTTACATTCGTAGTCGGATAAACTTATATTACATATATTAAAAAAACAGAATTTATTATATGTCTGAATTTACAAAAGAATCACAAGAAAGGTGATGAATGCCGACCTTCTGCTATATTTGGGCGTTATCTTTGTCATCAGTTCCATGGATTACATTCATAGTCGTATAAACTGGTATTACTAGATATTTGTAAAAAAATAATACATTATAGATTTGTGTTTACAGAAAAATTACAGGCATGGAGATGACAGGAATACTTTTATTTATGTTTGGGCGTTTTCTTTTTTATTAGTTGCAGAAATTATATTCATAGACGCATAAACAGACATTATAACATATTAAATAACAAAGTTCATTATAGATGCGTGTTTACAGAAAATAACCGACATGAAAATGACATGTCTACCTTCTCTTATACTCGGGCATTTTTTTTAATCATTTCAGTTAATTATATTCATGGCCGCATAAAAGTTATTACAATCTATTAAAAAACAGAATGAAAAATATACGAGGATTTATTACATGATTAAAAATAACAGCGACAGTTGTCTACAGGCATTTTTATCTATTATTTTTTCTCTTTAAACTTGTAAAAATGGAACAAGACCCAATGTCGAATAACGGCAAAAATTTTATTTCTGTGCTCGTCTGCATAAAAAAAGAACATAAGAAATGATAAAGATGCAATGTTTCGACTCGGTTTATCTCTCTTAACTTTCTTTTGTTAAGAAATAAAATAGTGATAAGAGGCTAAACAAAGAATAAATCACTCGTTATTTTACTGATATCTTAAGAGAAAAATAGGTTCGAGAGTTGGATGTGAAAACTCTAAGAAAGATATTAAATAGAAAGATTAGAGGGCAAAGAGCAAATGTACGCATCCAAACACATGTCCTAAATTTTCTATGTTATTGAACGTTCCTGCTATTGACCAGAGATTATAAAACACTTGCATAAAAGAATTTGGAACTATATAAATTTATTCAATAAATTCTATTTAATTTTGCGACAAATTATATGCAAACTGCAAAATTTTAGTGAATGGATTTTAATAGAAACGTTTTTTAAATTAATTTCTACTTATATATATATATATATATATATATATATATATATATATATATATATATATAACACGATCCCTGACTGCATTCAGTCAACCTCCCTGACGTTGTGTTGTTGATCTGGGATTAACCAAATCAGACCCCCTCTTATGGTGAGGATGAGCCAGACTTGCGAAGTATTAGTATATGATAAAAAACAGATTTAAGATGGCAAGGACACAGTGCAGATTTATATATTTATATATATCAAATACTTACAAAATTTGGCTGCTATTTCAGTATAATAATCGTGTTATTATTATCGTGTTATTATGTTATTATTACGGGATTATCAGTTGGTTGAATTTTCAATATCCCTCTTTCTTTTATTTCTAGCAGCATGTGAGTTTTCAGGCCGACGGTATTTCAAAACTCTACTTCCACAATTCGGGAGCCGATTCATTAAATTCGTCTTTGAATTTTGATTTTGTTAAACAGCAGACAACTGGTTTGGGAAAGAGGGTTTTGAGGTTTTTTATTTCTCTCCTTGGAAAGCAATTACATTTAACCATTTCGACTTCCATTAGTAAACACACGCATTCATTGTCTGCCTGCTATTATCAACTGTTCTGATAAGCCAGTACACAGTCAAGGTCTTATTTTGACCTAGGGTCATCCATCGTCAAAAACCAATAAACAGATATTTTGTCTAGAATCACATTGATGAATTTGTTTATGAAATAATTTCTTACTCAGGAAACATCACATCTGATTTTGTTAAATTGTCAACTCTTCGCCTACTTTTCCCGACAAAAATAATTGTATTTCTCAATTTTAAAGAAACTTTTTCTTACTATGAAAATCACTTAAATTTCATAACCGCCATCTATTTTTAAAATAATGCCGTTATTTAAATACATATCTATTATCTCACATTTTCTTTATTAAAATGTTTTGAAAGTACAGGACTAATGACATAATACACACTGTTTAAAATGAAATAGAAATGGTGTGCTTATATAAACATCCATTATAATAATACGTATAGTATATATATATATATATACACGAGAAAAATCGCAAGATCGCCAAGATCGAGCACTTTTCTTTCTTTGTGGTTTGTTCTGTTTGAGGTTTTTTTTTCTTTGCTGTGAAGTGCTGTATGTATTGTCAGTGCTCCGCATTTTTCTTTTTTTTTCCCCTCGTTGTCCAAAGCTTTTTAGCCGAGGGCGATAACGGAGTTAGATTCTGCCGGTTATTCGTGGTTCTTAAACATTACTTGTGTAACATTTTAAGATTTGAATGCGTACAGAGTCAATGTTATTATTATTATTATATATATATATATATATATATATATATATATATATTATTACGTTAGAACATGTGCAAACTACAAATTCCTAAAAAATTGTATATTTTTCGACATTGAAAGAACAATGTCACATCAGGTAGTTAACTATATTGTGACACATCATTACCATCATTGTTAGCTACCTGATGAGACATTGTTAATTTTATATCGAAACAAAATATAAAATTTTGTATTCTTTGTAGTTTTGCACATGTTCTAACGCTATAAATAATAAGAAATATTCATTGCTCTATTTTTATATTGAGCACTTTTAATTTAATATTTTGAACTTTGTAATTTTTTTCGCTCTTATTCATTTGGATATATATATATATATATATATATATATATATATATATATATATATCCGAGTGAGTATAATAGGGAAGAGGACATATATAGAAGAAATTATGTACATGTTCTAAAACATAATTTATAATATATATATATATATATATATATATATATATAATGTAATGGATAAGTTGTTGTCATTTTTATCTTTATTTTGCTCATGAACATTATTTGTCTTTATTCTGTCGACTGCACACCTTATTAGTGTCAGCTGCGCACCGTCTGTAAGAAAAATGCACCATTACACAATTCACTCCATCTGAAAAATGAAACGGCATCCTCTAGAGCTTGGTATTCACGGCCCAAGTTCTAATATGAGTATCTGGTGTCAGACTGAGAAGAATGCAGAGGATTTGAACAGAGTTAGATGAGTCTAATAGTGATTACGAAGATCTTTGGAATGATCATTAATGATAGCAACGTTATGCCCCACTATTGATCTTTTATGCCCTCACTCAACACGAACATCTGCATCAAGTTGGCAAAATGGGTGGATGCTAGAAGACCCTATGTCTGACAAAAGAATACTGTACCATGCCAAACAAACTAGAGAACCCAGTCATGTCTGTCAGACAATTACTGCACACAAATTAACTCTTACATTTGACTACATAACTACTCAGACTGAAGCCCTCTTGATTATTATGTGTAGAGGAAAGTTAAGCGAGTGAACGACAAAACTCCTTGTAACACCAAAGATGAACTGAAGGCAAGAATTTTGGCAGCATTCACCAAATTAAACAAAGAGATTGTCCAGAAGAGATTCTAGCAGTCCTAAAGGACGTGGCTGAAGCCAGTAACGATTATACAGAAAAAACTTTCATTTAAACTATTTCAAGATATTTTTGCGTAATTTTCATAAACTTATATGTATATAAACACACACACATACACACCTATATGTATGTATATAGATGCATATAGAAGGTAATTAAAAAGTAACTCCCTATTTTATATATGAGTTCCCAGTCATGTGTCCTGACTTAACATTATTTGCCCATTGATATTTATATCTGGGATTCGTTAAAGGAGAAAGTTTAATATACTGAACCAAAATCTTGGAAGAACTTGAAAGGCTAATGCGAAAAGTTATGTCTTTCATACCCTAATAGTTCCTCGTGAAATCAGTTAACGTGATTCCTGGATGCCTCGAGATGTGTGTGTGTGTGTGTGTGTGTGTGTGTGTGTGTGTGTGTGTGTGTGTGTGTGCAAATACATATGAAAAGAATTATTCAACCTTAATGAATATGAATATTTGCAATTACTTACTGAATTTGCTATGAATATTTGATTCCATATTTAGTTTTGAATAATTCGTGATATTTTATTAGTTTCTATATTCATAGTTATAGATTATTCTAAAATTGGTTCAGTCAAAATCATTCGCGCTCTCTTAAGTAATTTATGAAATTATAGTACTCTATGCATCGATTTTTTTAAAAATTGACATTTAATACAAACACCATTTAATAATATAAATAATACTGATCTGATTCAGTAAATGATGTGGTCGCAAAAATTGTCTGACAATCATGATTTTGCTTTCTTCTCCCAGTATTGTGAGTATTCTTTTTTGGTCTTGTCCTTGTCTATGACCCTTTATATTTTAAGCCGACGAAACACTTTGTGGGATAATTATGACGTCTATTCTTTTTAAAGTTATCTGTGGTTTCTGTGGGTACAAATCATTATATATATATATATATATATATATATATATATATATATATATATATATATATCCGAGTGAGTATAGATTGAGGAGAGAAAAGAAGAAAATTTTCCGTCCAAAACATTAATTTAAAACAGTGCTGGATATGTGATGTATAGAGCTGTGAATATTTCATCCCGATGAAGTGTTTGAGTCCAAACACTGAAACAACCATATGATTGTAGAGAAGAGAACATATATAGAAGAACTTATGTACATGTTCTAAAACATAATTTATAATATATATATATATATATATATATATATATATATATATATATATATATATAATGGTACAAAATTTTATTATGCTGTTAAAGACTAAAATTGTTTTAATATAATCGGGCATGCCAAATTTTAAAATAAAACCACCAGTCGTCCGGTTTCTTCTACTTTCTTCAGAACTGTAAACGGGGGAAAATTATAAAAAAAAATGTTATGGATGAAATGCATGTACGGAAGTAGGGGAAAACGTTTGATTTCTGATAAAAGTTATTACATCTAAAGATGCTAGAGACCCAGTAGAGCAAGCCCAAGCAAACAATATCTTTGTTTTCAAAGTGAAAGCTGCCTGGACTTGATAAACATCTTTGCCATCACCTTCAGATATAATAACGAGTGTGCCAAAACTGAGAACCAGTTCGCAATAAAATGCTGAGCACAACTCGTACTATCAGATGTTCCGCTATAAAAGACCCTTATGTATTTCGAATAGTATCACCAGATAAAAATTTATTCTTGAGTATTTTAGCAGCTACATGTTGTTTAATCCTAACATCCAAACGTTACGTCGTTCTACCTATGTAGTCAACTACAAAACTGCATTTAATATGATAAATAACCGAGTTCATATGGTATGATGGAGTAGGACGTCTTTACGCATAGATGGAGAGACATATCTAGTTTTAAAGAAAATACTAACATTGGCTGCATAATATCCTGAACTTAATGAAATACGCTTGGCTAAATTATCACTAACACTACCCAACGACGATATTCGGAGATTAAGTGAAGATTTTTCAACCTTTACTGGTTTAATTTTGTTCAATTTTACAATCTTCCTACGAAAAACCGATTAGATAGATAACCATTGCTCGCAAAGATACTAGTTTTAGATTTATTTTCATCTTTTAAGGTGTCATCTGAACAAATCCCCTCTGGGTCCAAGTCTTAATCAAATTAATATTTTGTCGTTTAGAACAAAAAGGAGTACATCGGTTATATAGTACCATAAAGGTAGGCTTCTTATACACAGAGGTAATAAAAAGTGAAGGTGTTCTATAAAACAGAACATCTAAGAAGGGCAAAAAAACGATTGGCCGAGAAAAATTGGTCGACCTCAGATTCATTATTGAAAACACAAAAAGTCTCATCAACATAACAGAAGTTGACCGTGGGCTTGGAAGAACTTAACAGTAGTCTTATGAAAATCCACAACATTTTTATTCAAAACAGGGTACAAAGGGAAAACTATTGCATCTTTAGAGGCAGTAGCATTCTGCAAGTTTATCTACAAAGACTACTGGTAGCTCTGTAATAAGGGGTTAAACAACAAGCCCTCAATTCAACCTCAATAAATGTGAGTTCCTCACATCTTCAGCGGACAAAGCCGAAACACTCGATTCCTTTGGTGCATAGGCACTCGACTTCCTATCTAGCACTGATGCTCAACTGAGAGACTTTCACATTACCCCCCCTCTCTGGTCTCTAATATAATTTTGAAATCTCCGAAAAAGCTTGTTAAAGTGAAACTTGTTAGATTAAAACACGTTTTTCATATCTTTTCTTTAATTATTCTGTTCATCTTGGTGGATTCTGATCCCTATATTACACTGATATAGATATATACACACATATATATCGGTGTGTGTGTGTGTGTGTGTTTGCGTGTGTGTGTGTGTGTTTGTAATCATTAATCAGTTATTGGTCAGAATTAAATATAATAATAAAAAGGTGCTCAATACAAATATAAATTAGAGCTTTTAAATATTTTCAATCGGAATTCAGTCGATTACTCAACCTTGGTTTCAACCTTTCGATATTTTCAAGCGTTTTATATTAACTAATTTTTTAACATATTTTTAAACGCATAACAAGATCATTCAGAACGCATAACTCAAAATTGAAAATATAGGAAGTGCTAATCAAGAATTTTAAACAATTTCATCTGGGTTTGTATTATCCTAAAGGATATTTTCTGATGTGTTTACATCTAGACATGTTTTCGGTCCTTTCATTTGGTAACAACTGTCGTTCAAGAAATGATACGATTGCTAACGTCTCTTCTTGGCACAATCTGCAGACATCAACACCGTTGCAAAGTCTAGCCTTTTTTAATATGCGCCAAGTTAAATTAAGTTCTTTCTCATTTTTCTTTTAATTTCTTCACGTGATTGGCTAGACTGATACAATTTTAAGGCTCTCCAGCTTAAATGGAGACTTGCGATTATACCAACATTTCTTAAAATTTTCTTCAGTACATTCTACGTATATTTTAATTTGTTTATCTGTATCTTGTATTTCTGTTTTGTAAATAACTTTTTCGGTTTTACAAACTCTATCTTGTGTATTTGTTTTTGTTTTGCAGCTACATTAACGATATTATGCTACATGTATATTTTTAATTCTTAGCATTTTGCTTGTTTATGTATTTGTCTAAATTGCAAGTGAAGCTGTAACATAATTTAACTGTATTTCTATTGGATATTTTATGTAATTCCGAGTTTTTAGGAAAGTGTTTATTAGTTAATTCGAAAACTATTTTCCCTACTTAGGACTTTACTTCTAAATTAAAAGGTTAGTTGAACCAAGTAACATTTCGTTCGCTCACATTATTCTTCATTTGCATAATTATTTGAGGTATGTATTCTAATTTATTTTATGGCCATTTTATTTAAAGCTCTTTCACAATCTTTTTTCTGTCGTCGAACATTGTTTTTTTTTGAGAATGATATAGAGATGACGTGTTGATGATGGAGGCGGACATCAGAAGAGAAAATGTCAAGATAAGAAAAATGCTTTTCAAATTGTTCCAGTGCCTCAAGTTTGAAATAGATGTCTAAGTTAATAAAAAGATTTTTCCAATACTTAGATGTAGAATCTAATCTGCAAACTAGCAATGTCTGCTCATATATCTTGTTATGCATTCAAAAAATAACGTTTAATAATTAGGTAATATAAAACGCTGGAAGATAATGAAAGGTTGAAACCAAGGTTGCGAATTCTGAATGAATATATATATATATATATATATATATATATATATATATATATATATATAATGCAAGTATTTATGCATTTTAATTTTTTACTAATCTTTTCGGAGTTTATGCTCCATTTGGGAAAAAAATAACTTTACTGTTTTGAAGTTCTCTTTATTTATTTATTTATTTATTCATTCTGCAAAGCGAAGCCATTCCTAACGAGATATTGGCCGTTATGAGTAGTTGACCTCCCCCTCCCACAACCCTGTGAAATCTCTAAGTTTCGGAGATGGTCTGTTCTTCAAATTCAAATTCGTTCGTTTGCTTTGTACACGGACAGGCAGCTTAGCCAGATTTTAATATTCGGGAAAAGACAAGAGTTGAAGATATAAATTTCTGAATTCAAATTTCCTGGGTTAATCCTGTATGGTAGGTGAAATCGTTTCTTATTTATGCATTTTCATTTTTTACTAATCTTTTCGGCGTTTATGCTCCATTTGGGAAAAAAATAACTGTACTGTTTTGAAGTTCTCTTTATTTACTTATTTATTTATTTATTCTGAAAAGCGAAGCCATTCCTAACGAGTCCACCCCCATAAGGCGATTGGAGACGATGGAATCCCGGTGATAGTCCTTAAGAGGTGTGCTCCTGAACTTTCCCCTGTCCTCTCTAAACTGTTTAACTACTGCCTTTCTGCTTCCTGCTTTCCTGCATGCTGGAAGTTCTCTTCAGTCGTTCCTGTATTTAAGAATTGTGGTGAACCCTCGGACCCATCCAACTCTTGGCCTATCATCCTTCTACCGATATTCGGGAAAGTATTCAAGGCCATAATCAATGCTGAAATAGTTCATCATCTCGCTGCCCACAAACTCTTCACTGACAGGCAATATGGCTTCCACTTTGCCAGGTCCACGGCCAACCTGCTAACAACAGTAACGGAGTACATGCTACAGGCCCTTGGTGAGTCTGACGAGGCTTGCGCGTTTGCTCTGGACATCTCCAAGGCTTTCGACGGGGTTTGGCACTCTGGCCTCCTATGCAAACTACGGGGTTACGGTATTACCGGTCGCCTGCTTGACCTAATCCAATCTTTTTTAAATAACCGCAAAATGAAGGTTGTTTTCAATGGGCGTGCTTCTTCATCCCACAGCACGAATGCTGGTGTCCCACAGGGCTCTATCCTGGGCCCGACGCTCTTCCTTATTTTAATCAACGACCTCCCAGATGAGATCAAGTCCCAAGTAGGCATCTACGCAGATGACACTATAATAAACTCCTGCAGCAGTAAGAAACCTGTCGTGGCGGACAGACATAATCTCGCTACTGACATTGAACGGCATCTACACTCTGTGGTGAACTTGGGCAAGAAGTGGCTTGTCAACTTCAGTTCGTCTAAGACCAAGCTGTTGTCTGTCAAACATTACAGGCGACCTCTCCTGCCTCCCATAAGCATGGACCAAGCGATTCTTCCGGAAAGCAATACACTACGCCTCCTCAGACTTACCCTGTCCTCAGACCTCAAATGGAACCACTATATTGAATGCATAGCTAAATCTATTGCTAAGAAGGTTGTGTCACTATGTCGATTCAGGATGTTTTTTTCCGCCTGAATCCATCCTGCATATATACAAATCAACCATCCGTCCGTGCATGGAGTACTGCTGCCATATATGGTCAGGCGCCCCTGCCATTCTCCTTAGTGTTCTTGACAGGCTCCAAAGGAGAGTCTGTAATGTGATAGGTACTGATCTGGCGGCTCGACTGTAGCCACTTCCCCACCGTCGAAATATGACCTCCCTTTGTATGTTCTATAAATACTTTCATGGCTTCTGCCGGACGAACTTAAGTCACTGGTGCCTCTTCAACAGGTGTTTACTCGTGCAACCAGACTGGCAACTGGGTCCCACCCATTCACAGTCAGGTTAGCCAAATGCAGGCGACAATTCTATTCCTTCAGCTTCTTCTCTCGCACTTCCCGCCTGTGGAACTCGCTCCCATATCCTTGCTTTCCTGACGGCTACAACCTCCAGAAGTTTAAATGCAAAGTCAATACTTATCTACTAACCGCTGGACTCTAGCTGTCTCCCCATTCCCGTATAACCTTCCTTTTCTCTCCACCTATGTATCTGTCATCGCACCTGCTTTCTCAGCTTTCTATTGATTCTTTCTAACCAGTTTGTACTCATCACCCTTTTAAAATTAATCTTTTTACAGTTATGTAGACCCCTGCACATCAGTAGCATTTCTGCCTTGCTCGGGGTGAAATGATTAAAAACAAAAAGAGTTGGCATTTCGCAAGCTAGCTTCACTAAATAACATTGACAGTTATTGCTACCTTGTACCAAAGGTTCTCTTCGTACGTTTGACTATATATATATATATATATATATATATATATATAATGCGCGGGCTTGTATCTTTTGCTACCTGATAAGATGTTACCATCTGTTATTAACAACTCTCTATAGATTTAAGCAATTTCCTTTTATTATCAGTTTTTTACTATACATACTTTCTTCTACAAAATAAAATTCATTTGTCCATTTTTTGCCATCTGGCATTTATTTCTCCTCATGATATATATTCTTTAGACTAAAATACGTCGTAATATATATTTTATGTATATTTATGCGTTTCTTTCTACGGGGTCTAGCTCCGTACTGCAATAAGTTTTAACCTAAAACACAACCGACACGCGAAGCATTCATTACAATAATCTCTAAAATTATTGATTTTTTTATCTATTCACAATTTTCTTGAATGTCTTTAAGATATTTTGTTTTGTTGTGACAAACGTGTTCATATATTTCTGATGGAGAACAGATACGAAAGATTAATTAAGGGTTGATGCTCAGTAAAAAATAATTACGACTATATTACATGTCACTGGGTTTTGTTTTACGGCCAGTGAAATGAATATTTCACTTGGACATTTTTTTAATGTGAGAAAATAGTGCAAGCACGAAGGAAAGGGAAAAAGACTGAAAAGTTATTCCTGGACTTCCAAGTGCGAATTGAATGAAATGAAGTAAAGACTTTTTATCTAACACGATTTGCAATTTTTATCGGGGAGGATCTTTTTTTTGTAGGGGAACTTATTATTGACCTTTTTTCTTTTCACCGGATCATTTAGTAAGATTGCATGTGAGTGTTTGAAATAGAAAATATATAAGTGGTGAGAAATAAAAGAAAAATGTTTATATATATATATATATATATATATATGTGTGTGTGTGTGTGTGTGTGTGTGTGTGTCACATTAAATAAATTGCAAGCACTCTGTTTGCTTATTTTTAATAAAATCCGTTCATACTCACGGTTAGTTTTTCGCGTATTACAATCAAACGATGTCAGGAATGAGCTGTAACACTGACAGGTGTTATTTTCATTCATTTCTTAAGGTACCCAAGTACTTCCCCACCCCTGAAGATGATCTTAGAAAGATGTTGAAAATACTTGGGTACCTTAAGAAATGAATGAAAATAACATCTGTCAATGTTACAGCTCATTCTTGACATCTTTTGATTAAAATATGCAAAATATTAACCTTGAGTATGAACGGATTTTATTAAAAATAAGCAAACATAGTGTTTGCAATTTATTTAGTCTGATATGTTTTTAAGAAAATCTGCTGCTTAAATACACAAACACACACACACACACACATATATATATGTGTGTGTGTGTGTGTGTGTGTGTGTGTGTGTGTGTGTGTGTGTGTGTGTGTGTGTGTGTGCGTGTGTGTGTGTGTGTAAGCCAGAATTGAGATTCTAACAAATTTCAATAAATCCCGGGCCTGAGATATAGGTAGTATCACTAATAAAACATCCTTATAATCTTTAGAAAGTACTAACCTACAAAGACCACTTGACAGAATTTGGTTTCAAGCGAATTATTAGTTTACAGATTAAACTTACTTAAGTGAAGTAAGTCTTCCTAATTTTAAAAACAATGGAAAATTTGAATTTCGTGTGTTGATGCAACATTACTTTCTAATAAGAAAATAACAGAGTTCAAGCGAAGCAATGGCTTGATAAGTGTTATTCGGCCTTTACTTCGTCGGAAACAACTGTTAAGGTGGTATGTTTACTTTGAACGCGGACGTACAGACACAAATGATGCTGACCGTTCAGTTCGTTTTAAATCGCCAGTTGTTCCGGCAAACAGAAAAATCCACAAACTTATTTTGGCCGATCGTTAATTGAAGTTGCTTCATATAGCAGAGCAGTTGAACATATTAGAAGGCAGTGTTTTCAACATTTTGCATTAACATTTGTCAATGAGAAAACTGTGTTCAAAGTGGGTGCTGCGTTTGCTCACATTCGATCAAAAACAACAATGCGTCTTCAATTCAGAGCGTTGTTTGCAACTACTTCAGCGCAAAAAGAAGTTTTTGCTTAAATATGTGACAATCGATAAAACATGGATCCACCACTTCACTTCGGGGTCAATCAGTAGTCATCTGAGCGGACAGCAGCAGGTAAAGGCCGCCCAAAACGACCAAAGACGCAACTATCAGAAGACAAGTTTTTGGCCTCCGTATTTTGGGATGCGGACGGTATTTTGTTCATCGATTACATTCAGAAAGAATGAACTATCAATAACGAATATTTTATAGTATTATCGGTGTGTTTAAAGGAGAAAATTGCTAAAAACGCCATAAATGAGGGAGAAAAAAGTGATCTTTCACCCAGACAACGCACCGTGTCACAAGTCAATCGCAACGATAACAAAACTACTTGAATTGCGCTTCGAATCCGCTTCCGCATCCTCACTCTCTCCAGATCTGGCCCAAGACCAAAGATTGTCCAACACCTGAACTCGTTGGTTGATCTGGCCTCGCTGGCGACAACCGATATACCCCATTAGTGTAAGTCCGTGGTGCAGCCTCAGAAATCTGTTCCCCGAGACTGGGGACCTCTCACTATTCATTTTTCTCAAAAGTGTATCTGCCCTCGGACAGAGACACACTTGTGCTGCACCCAGCCCGAAGACGGAGACGCAGTTGCGAGATGATGATCTCTACCCAGAAGGGGACCCGCATGACATTGGTAAGAAAAGATTATGAGACTTTTTTCAGTACATGTTTATCTGTCACTTAACTGATTTTGCTGTTTCTATTTTCAATTCTTAGACAAATTTACATTTGTATGTATTGCTAGACCCTCTTAGTCAACGCAATACCTCATCGCCCTTTCCGCAAAAAAAGAGCTACTCCAGTTCGCACAACTTTTCTTGCTTCCTCTATATTTTGTGTCATTACATCTTTTGGTGTGTTGTTCTCACCTTTATTTTCATATTTGAGACGTTTCGGTCGTTGTACGTTACGACCTTCTTCAAAACACTGTAATTTTGAACCAAACTCTACATTTTGATCACTGGGGTAGATTGTTCTCGTTCCATGAGTCATGACACTTCTGGATGTCTTAGTCATCTCCATTTAACTAACTTTCTAATTTTTATTCGCCACTGTTGTCGCCATGTATTGAACTCACAACTGTTTGAGTCAAGTCACTAGATCCAACCAATGTTTTGATTTACCGGGCCATGTGTCCTTGAGAACAATGATCAGAATGACTCGGTTCAAAATTCCAGTCACCTGAAGAAGTTCAGAGCGTACAATGGCCGAAACGTCGGGAATAGGACAATAAAGATGAGGACAACATTTCAAACAGCGTAAATAATAAATGTAACTACCTCACCTCAGAAATATAGACAAATAAATTATCAGTTGAATGATACAGTTTATTGTTCGCTAATTAACCACGAACAGTCTTAAAATATAATTATTGCGTACTGACTGCAAGTGGGTAGAATATTTGTTGCGTGATAGAATTGTTTAAAAATTGAATCATATAAAAACTATTTTCAGACAGGAAAAAATAAATATTTAAACAAATAGATAAATACCTCCCATAAACATAGACCAATTCATAAATAACAAAAGTATCTTGAATTAACTTCATTTGAATACTGTGTTTTGATTAATTTTCTCTCTACAGCTTATCAATGTATTGCTGGTTATTTAACGCTAGAAAATATTTTTAAACTGTAAGAATTATATTGGAGATAATTATGATTATGTAATACAGTATAAAGATGCAGTTGATATCGTCTCGGAAGGAGAAATCAGAGAGCCGAGTTCGAATTTCAGTTGAATTCGTTTTCAGTCACTTACGCGCAAATTGGGAAAGGCATTAATCCATCTCTTCTCTCTCTACTATACAGGTTAAATAGCAGGACAGATTAGGTTCTGTTGCCTTGACTGACAACCAGTCCACCGCAGAATGTAATGGCAAACTACTGCGGGTAAACCTTCTCAGTCAGTAATGTCTCTTTCGAGACATGATCGCCCAACCGTGTATAACATATGGCACTTAACTGGATACAAGTCTTACTAATTAATCTATACCTTGGGTAGAAAAGATGAATTCATACCTCTCCCTTTCAGAAACATTTTTTGGAAAAAAGATTTTTGGAAACTTCTCATTTTTTTATGCACTTGTAAACTTTTTCGCGCAGTTAGGAAAGTTGAATCCCTGTGTCATGCTAGGAAATGTCAGTCACCAGAATCTATCTTATATATTTTTAAGTGTACCATTCGTCCATGCTTTAAGTATTGTTTCCACATCTGGAATGGAATTACTGCTATAGGCTTAAAGATTCTTGATAAAAATCTATAGAATAATCTGCAATGTTATTAGTCTTGATCGGGCATCTTGGCTTCAGTTTTTTCCACCTACGTAATGTACCTTTTCGTAAAAATACTTTCATGGCATTTGTTCTGATGAACTTTCCGCTATGCTACATAGACTTTATGAATTTAAGAGTAGTTCTAGATTGGCAACAAAATTTCATCATTTTACAGTTGAAATGGTTGCATGTATCCGGAAGTTCTGTGCTAACAGTTTCTTTTCTCGCGATTTCGTTTGTAGAACTCTCTTGCTTTTTAGTAAAGTTTGATCTTCAGAATTTAAGTGCAACCTAATCGTCATCTTCTGACTTTTTAATTCTTGATTTTTTTTCTCCTTATAAGTGTCATGATCTTATTCTCTAACAGTCAATAAAGCCTTTGCTTCTCAGTGGCCTTATTGCCTTGTTTGCGTTGAAATTATTTTAAAAAGTTAATGTTGTATAATCATCTATTTAGACGTTTTTAATTTACAGAATATTTAAAGTAACTTAAATTTGTCTAGTTTAATTTTATGTATAAAATTAAGTAATCATTATACGCCCTAATCACAATTATATTTAAAAATTATAATTATACCTGCTAATCAAAATTACATTTGTAAATTTTAATCATCCGTTTTAATCAAAATTATATTTTCGAATTGTAATTATACGTCTCAGTCAAAATTATACTTTAAATGGTAATTACAAGTCACAATTAAAATTTTATTTTTAAATTGTAATTATACGTCATAATCAAAATTAAATTTTAAATTGTAATTATGTGTCATAAACAAAATTATATATTTGAAAACAGTAATTATACTTCTTAATTATAATTATACTTTTAAATTGTAATCATTCTCCCTGATGAAAATTATATTTTTAAATTTTATTATACGTCACAGGCAAAATTATATTTTTAAATTTTAATTATATTAATCAATCATAATTATATTTTTAAATTTTAATTTTGCATCCCAACCAAAATTATCTTTTGAAATAATAATTATTACATGTCCTGATGAAAATTATATTTTTAAATTGTAATTATACGTCATAGGCAAAATTATATTTTTAAATTGTAATTATATTTCTCAATCAAAATTATATTTTGAAATAATAATTATTATATGTCCTAATCAAAATTAAGTTCCGACGAAATAAGCAAAAGTAAAAGCAAATTTGGCCCATTTTTAGTGCAGTTATTTTTTTACACAAGTAAAAATCACTAATATGTCTCCCTAACTTATTAAGGAGACATATTGGAAGAGAAGACATACTGTCTTCCTAACTAAAAACAAAATACAAGTATCAAATTCAGTATTGTTCAATTTTATTTTATTATATTTAATTTAAACTTTAGCAACATGTCTTTGTCAACACTTCTATCTTTTAAATATTTTTTTCTTTTTCGTGACAATACCTGCTCGGTAGCTACCAAGTTTCAATGGATGCCGCTGAGTGTATTAATGTATGAAACTTTTTAAAGAGAATTTTTCATTTCTGAAAGTCTTAATTTTTCAATGCTGGGAAATCCGGCGTTGTAATTGTTGCTTACCAGGACAGAAGTTAAGAAATTCTTTCCTTCCCTTTGAAATAGCTCATCCTCTGAGTTATCGTTACGTGACCTGCAACTACAATTCATTTTCACGCTGTACAATTCTTTATCGATTTCCTCTAAGATAATAATCTTCTCTCGTTGCCCTCTAACCAATTCGAGTTTTGAACATCTGAAATAAAAAACGCTGCCAACAAGTAGCTATATCTTGTATCTTGGAAGCAAATCTTGCATTACACGCACTGTACAGGGCTTTCGCAAATGGCTTAAAGAATTTCAGCTTATCCTTTTGTTTTGAAATTTTTTCTTAAATTGTTTGATAATTGGGATAAGAAATCCAGTATGACATTATTTATCACACTGGAGGATGTACAAGTGTTTGGGCAAATTGCTTCATGACATCTAAGTATTCGGATATAAAAAGAACTGGCTCTTTAAAAAAATCTAGTATGTTCATTAGGTTGTCATAATATTCGTTCAAAGGTTTATAGAATCTCTCAAGCGGCTCACAAAGGTTGTTTTACCTGGTTATATGTGTGACTTTAAAAAGCAACTCTTGGATTTGTCTTTCATCTGTCATGTGTACGGATGGAGGATGCATATTCCAGACAGTTTGGTATTAATTCAATATGAACTGATAGTCTTTTGTACATTGTGTTTCCCGAAGGTGGATCTGAATTTTTGGCGGAGGGTATCAGTTCGTTGTTTTGGTGATTTTTATTTGCCGGGATATCAATCTGTATGAGATATTAAATCCCAATATCTAAAGAAAAAATTGAAACTTTATAATTACTCCAAGAGAATGTCAATACCTTATGATTAAATTATAATTAATTAGCGACAATTTATTTTTTCTTTGTGCAAAAAAAAAAAAAAAAATCAAATATAGAGTGAATAGAAAGAAATGAGATTGATTATAAGCAAATTGTTATTTTGTTTGTCAATGTATGCCGGGGCTCAATTTTACTAAAAAATGTATGAATTGTTACTTTGCTATAAAATTTTTTTGTAGGAAATTTTAATAAAAATATTTTACTGATACATTTACTATTTTTTACTAGCTTGAAACCAGTTATTAATTGCTGTTGTTCCCAGGTCCACGCTCAGCGAGGTGAGAAAATCTCTTACGGTCCTAGCTATGGACAAATAGTGAACCCCAAACTAAATCAAACTTTATGGAAATATAAAAATACATTTTTATAGTCAAATTGCTAACAACACATTGTAAAAAAAAATTACAAACAAAACATTTTATCGCAATATGATCAACAATACATTTGTTGTATCCTTTAGAGGTTACAAACAGACAAGAGGTACTCGAATAAAATAACAGCAACACATTACGGCAAGACAGGGAATCTGGTGGTTAGCTAGTAATTGCCAAAACAAGAGTATTTACTACCTTCCGACCAAGGCAGGTGTGAGAAAAGGTCGATTTATGTAAGAATTTCGAGCGAGCCCTTAAACCCAGGTAAAAATATCTCGTAGACGCAGCTTAAGCCTTGGTCGGGCTCTTGCTTTCTCAACCCAAGTAAGACTCTACTCTTTGGCGGGGCTTTGATTGGGTCCCTCTCCGCTCGGACACAGAAAGGTGCACAAGGGTACTTGCTCAACACTGATCGCTCAGTCAGTGAGCAACCCTCGTTGTGAGGCTAGGTTATTTGCCGACTTCGCACTAAGGCATGTGTGACGCAGGGTCTATTTGTATGGGATTCCGAGTCCTTAGGTTCGGCCAAAAATATCCCGTAGACGCCGCTTAATGCTGGGTCGGGCTCTTGAACCTAAGCGAGACACTACCATTCGGCGGAGCCCCGCTTCGGCCCCTCTCCGCTCAGACGCAGAGAGTAGAACAAGTGTGTTGCTCCAGGCTGATTACTCTGTCTACAGTCAAGCCTCGTGACTGAGAAAAGTTAGAGCTATTTCTTGTGCTCACTATATATGGTTACTAATAGAGTCAGTTCACATAGACGATAGGAAGTGTAGAACATTGCATTAAAACACATTTTATCTGAAGTTGAAGCCATAAAATTGTATTCAAAATATTTAGATTTCGGTATTAAATAACTCATGATATGCCGCTAAATAAAATCAACCAACCAAACATCTAGCATAAAAGAACTCTTTCACGACATACATCCATATAATATTTTGCAATTTCTTGCAGAAGTCAAACTGTATTCCTATATATATATCTCCAGTATAATTCTAAACTAAAACACAGATTAACTTTCCTTTAGTTATGATGTCAGCACACACAATTATATGCACATAAATGTAATAACATCTACCATATATTCTATTGGGAAATCAGAATAACATATATCATACTTTTATTAATTCATATCCCCCAAGAAATTAAATTAAATGATCCATAAAGAGTTGATATGGCGTTAAACAATCAAACAAACAAACAAAAAAACTGTAAGAATGGGTAACAGCGCAGCCAGAGAGAAGAGTGTTTGTTTAAGACATCACACTTATGAATGTGGGTGCGGTAAAGTTTTCAGGACACCTAACGGTATAAGAATTTTGTCAGTGTCACTGTACGATAAAACTGGAACTTTTCTTTGAAGAGATCTGAGACGTAATAAACGCTTATGTCAGTCAGTTAGTTAAGTGTCATACGCTTGGGCGATTATGTCGCTTTCGAGACATGACTGACTGGGCAGAATATTTTACCCGCATTAGATTGCCATTACTTTCTGCGGTAGACTGGTTGCCAACCATGTCTGTCCTGCTATCTAACCCATAGGTGAAGGGAGAAGAGACGGATTAATACCTTTACCAAGGGTATATGCACGTAATGCAATGAGTTTAACTGGAATTCGAACTCGGCTTCCCAATTTCTCATTCCAGATGATATGCACTGCAACACAACGCGCGATTATGTAGTCTGCAAAAAATAATAAAAATAAAAAAATAAAACACAAGGCCACTCTTGAAACATACAGGCAACACAACATGTAACCCAGTACAACCTGTCGCATGGTCAGTAGTCGGAAACCAAACGGTCAGCCACACAAAACTCGCTTGGAGAGAACGGATATATTTGCTGGACGTAAAAGAAAACCCGGTAAAAAGTGCAGGGGAACTTATGGAAGACAAATGACACCCAATACTTGAGATGTGTTGTTCACTGTGTTCGTTGCAAAATTTTGCATCAATCCTTTGGTATTAGTATTTCCCTAAAAGCGTGTCTGGCCTAAAACAAGCTTCGACCATTTTAACCAAGAAGAATATTTGTGCGCAAGTTAAGCTTACATAAAGAATATTTTTGGTGTCGAAAATGTAAGAAATCTGAAATTACCTTTTTTTCGGAAAACCTATTTTTGCAAGGGTTGATCAGTCTGGCATTTTAAGCTTGTAATTCAAACGTAATTCATTTGGATTTGAATTCTATTTTAGGGGTCACATTTGCTTGGTACGCTTCTAACTGAAATAATCCATTCGTAAATAAATGCTTAAAAACTTTTTGACAATAAAATTATTTCTGCTCACTAATGACAAATATTTTCACAAATGACAATAAACTGGAATACGAAACTAGAGACATGTTCATTCTCACGCTTATATTTAAAGCTCTTATACTATTTTGCAGTGTACAAAAATATTATATACTTTTAAATCATCTACTTTAATAATGTATAAACACCTTAAAATCCAGAACAAATATCTCAAGACAAAAAAACTTAAATACAAACATTTTGGCCGAAGTAAATGGACAATTTACTTAAATTACAATTTTGGAAGAAAATTATTCAGCGTTTTGTGATTATTGTGTTCCGTCCTCACTTGGTTGATAGAAGAATGCTTTGTTACTTTGAAAGTTGAGATACCCAATAAGCAGTTGAAAGGAACTGGCAATTGGGTATCCAGTTTTTCAGTTTTTATATTTTCTGGGTGGAATATAATGATTTCATGTCTTCTTTTTTATTCGTCGTCTAAAGTGCCGTAGGAGGAATGGTACGAAATAAGAGATGTTCCTAGTGTCACCAGTCTCGTCTGTGTTGGAACCATTGTATTATGATGTTGGGAAGTTTATTTCATGACTACATGCAAGGTGGATTTCTTTTTGAAGTAAACTTTCTCTTGCTTTTTCTAAAAAGATAATAGGTAGCTTGAATTTAGTGTTTTCCTTAATATAGACTGTTTGTCAAACCAAGGCTATAGAGCTCAGTCAAGATATCTACCCATAGTTGAGATAAAAGATAGATTCCTAAATTTCCCAAGAGCAAGAAAGTTCATTGCACTCAAAGAGTATTCGAAATCACCCCTCTCATTCCACAATCCGACCGCCCTGTCTACTTGGGCTTCAGAAAACACCGACTGCATCTCTGCAGAAAGGTAAAACCCATAATGAGACGTCCTTGGTATGACAATAAACTACATTCGGTTCAAGGGTTTGATGATAAAGTGCATCCGGCAGCAAATCCAGTAAATGAAAATTTTTGAGGAACATGGAACCACCTCCTAATTGCTGTTGTTCCCAGATTCACCCTAAGCCGGGGTAGTAGCACCTGTTAGCGTCCAATTCATGAGCAAATAGTTAACCCCAAAACTGGGATCAAAATACTATAAAAGTACCAAAAATGATTTTTATAATGAAAATTCTAGCAATACATTTTTGGAGAAGAAAATATTACCAAAAATATATTTATGAAGAAAAAAATTACCATTACATTTTTGAAGGAAAAATTCTTAACAGTAATATATTTTTGAAAAAAAATTAACAGTAATACATACGTCTCTTGACAAAACCATCTTTAAAAATATGTCAATGAAACCTGATGTACAAAATGATTTCTTACAAGGTGTACATCGTCTATTCATTTGAATTTATTGTAAATATCTTGTCAGCAATAAATAACCTATCGGGGTTGACATACCGTAAAACAAAACAAACCGAACATCTTGTCTGCCAGAATGTTAACAAAAATAATGTAAAAATATTTTTAAAATAAAAAATATTAGCAGCAATATATTTTTCAGAAATAATATATATATATATATATATATATATATATATATATATATTTTCTAAACACATGCTATTAAATATAAGAGACAATGAATGCCTATTATGTTTAATCATGAGCCGTTCTAAACGTCGTATTTTGCTTTAATTTCAGTCGAAAATAAAGACAAAAATTCTCCAACATTTGGATAATTATTTATTGGTTTTCTTCTAAGCTTTCGGCTCACATGAGCCATCTTCAGAGAGGTTGTTTAAACTGAAATATTATAAAATCCACCATCACCGACGATTTCATTTTGTGTTGACATAAAACTCCGCTTGGCAACGGCAATAGTTACCAAAAATAATAAACGCAGTTCTTAAGTTTGCGATGCGGTTTTATGAGGTCACACTGCGCGATAGCGCGAAATGACAACAAAACCATGTAGTCCAATGCAATGTAATATGTTATTTCCTGTTTTAAATTTGATTTTATTGAGTTTTTGAATTTTAATATGTACATAATGATTGCTGTATGCACGAAATGTTGAGTAACACTAAACATTGAGGAACAAATATATTATAATTATTAGAATCAAATTTCTGTAATTTGTCCACGAGCAACGTTTCATTATTACTGCCAGCATTCACTGAGCAATATTTTGTATTTACGCTCACACGTGGGTACACAGGCATATACAGAAACACAGAGTAAGTCATATATATATAATTGTGAATTTGGTCAGCATTCCTTATTTTATACAAGTTTCATTAAAAACGACTGACAATATAATGTGGTTAATTTTTTCTTCTTTTCTGGGCATCAATTATGTGGAAATCTTGGAATGTTCTGTATGTCTAAACGGTTTCGTCTATGCATTTAGTCATTGTCAAGGATAATTTTTACTTCTACTAAATGTATGAATTGTTTTATGAATGCATCTAGAGTTATGAGAATTATTCATTTTCCAAGCAAGGTCAACACATCATGACCGTGTTCATAGCTGATATGATGGAGCGTTGGCTCTTTCATTTCTTCCAACTTACTGTAATAATATCAAGTGAAATTCGATTAATTTATATATATATATATATATATATATATATATATATATATTATTAGTCATCCACATACAAGCCTGTTTCGTTGCATCACAGCTCATCTGTGTGGCTAGACACACACACACACACACACACGCACGCACACACACACACACACAGACACACACACAGACACAGACACACACACACACATATATATATATATATATATATATATATATATATATATTCAGTTGGATTAATATTGTTCAGCAAACAAAAATAGACAAATTGTTTGCGCGTTGACATTGCTACAATAAAAGTCGGTAGATACACAATTTGAATACACCAATCAAATACGTATGTATGTACACAACAGTACACATATACATATATGCCAAGCCTCATACTGTTCACGTATAGTTATGCATGTGTGAGCCCCTGTGGGCGAGCACGCGCATGTCTGTCTGCGTACGTCCATGGATGTATGAGTGTGTATATATGTTTGCGCTAGTATGAGAGAATTGCAGTGACAAATTTTCCTCCCACTTCCATATAAGCGCCAATATACGCAATCCTACATATAACCAAATTTTAAAAAAATTAACCAGATTTTTTGACGATCGCAAAATCCTAAACTCAGGGTCACAAACTCACATCAATCTAACTGAATATGTTAGCTCTATCACTGATATTGAGTGCTTTCCAATAAGTACCGCGCATATATAATATATAAATAATATATATAACAAACTGCATATATAAATATATATATATATATATGCACATTTCACACACACACACATATATATATGCAAGCTTGACTAGTTTATAAAAGCACACACTCACGTAGATAGATAGATAGATAGATAGATAGATAGATAGATAGATAGATAGATAGATAGATAGATTACGGTCTAATTGCGATTGAGCTCTCTAGAGAAAAAATAATTTTAAAAAAGTTTCCACTCCTGCGAATATGCGTAACTTTTCAGAAATTAATTGAGTTCTTTCGGTTACTGGCGTGTGGATACACTGCTTATATACAACACGTTAAAATTTACCTTTCCTCATTCCATACGCTTATGGCTTAGAGGGTAGCGACTCCGACTAACTCTAAATCAGTCGAGTTTCGATCCCGGCCAGAAGCAAGTGGATGCGTTTAGCCACACTATGAACTGTGATACAGCGAAACAGGCTTGTATGTGGATGACGAATATATATATTATTAATTACTACGTTAAACATAAGTAAAACTACAAAATTGTTGTTTAGACATTGAAAGAACAATGTCTCATGAAGATGGTAATATACGTTTATTTTTTAAAATTAAAAAACAATACTTCCCTTTATTTATGGAAATTTGTTTTTCCGTACGAGGTAAAAAGATATTAAAAAAGAAAGAGAGAGAAAGAAAAGAGAAGTAAAAAAGATGAGAAATCAAGATAAGCAAGAGGAAAAGAAAGGTTAGAGAAGAAATAGAGAGCGAAGAGAAAAATATAGAGAAGGAAAAGCCAATGAAAACCGTTAAAAGCAAAAAATTCAAAATTAAGGGAGAAATTGATAGCAAACAGATATTGACTTAAGTTAGAATGTTGCGACTCAAATTTTTTGACATTTCAAAACATTATGAAATCCATACACAAACAGAAATATTATTCATAAAACTTACAATGAAGGATGTTAAAAATACAATAAAAAGATGTAAATTCGTTAGACCCAATATAAATTAGAATAAAATGAAATAAACTATAATAAAGTTAAAATCTTCAAAACATGACAGCAAGTGATTATATTCATTGGTGTTACATCTACTGTAACAAACCAACTCATTTGGAGAACTTGATGTTCGAATACATAAGTCTTCCATACCACAGTAGTTTTTCATGAAATCAGCTGACTCGAATCCTGGTCAGTTTGACAAGATTGTAGCAAAATCTAATGGTCATGTCCTATTTAATATTAAAAAAATTGCTAAACGCTTTTCTGTCATATCTATTTCTTGTAAAAGTTATTGTTAATAAATAAATTATATGTGTGACGGAGACTCCGGCCGCTAGTCGTTGATGGCTTCGACACAGTAGATTGTCTTTAAGTAGACTATTACAACGGTGTTCTCCCTCGCCCACGTTGTAAATTTGGAGCTCAGGGAAGTCATGATAAAATCTTGCAAGCTATCTCTTTACCAAGTTGGTTTAATGAAAGCGGTACCAAAAATTATTGAATGACACTCGAATAAGTTGTGAAAAAGTCTTTATATACAAACAAAAAAAACAAAAAAGTAGAATATAACAATCGCCAATCACTGCACCAGACATGACAAAGCCTGCAACAAAACGAAAAATATGATCATGGCCGAATAAGCCGCTGGGAACGTCCGTTCAACGGAACGGAGCGGAAGTTTTGTCTAAGAGTAGTGTTTGTATTCTTAACATTAATTCGAGCTTTTGGTGGGTAGTGTCTCCCATTAGAGTTTTCAAGTTTGTGACGATTGAAAATGTCGTATTTGAGCTTTTGGTCGGTATTGTCCCATCACTCCAATCGGAGTTTTCAAGTTTGTGACAATTCAAGGTGTTTTATGCCCTTCACCCCGAAGTTTTAAGGAATGTCTTTGTGTGTAGTAGGTACCGCTAAGTCGTCTACCTTATCTTTAACTCCGGTTGGTTCGTTGCTTGACTTTAACTTTTCGGTCGGTCGGTCGGTCTGCTGGACTCTTTCTTGGCTCTCTCTGTTTGTTTACATCTTAATTCAGGAGCTCTATCGGAGGCGACCGTCTCTATCTCTACGGTCGTGGCTCCTAGGCTGGGAACCGTCACTCTATAATCGTTACATCTCGACTGGTCTCGTCTTGACTCGAATTGAACTCAGGTTTAATTCAACCCAACTGAAACTCCAACTGATTTTGGCCCTCCGGGAATCTATATTTATACTGTCCTAAGTTTTCTTGGGGGAGGCATGACGAACGCATGCAAATCAAATCTTTAGCCAATGAAATCACTTCTGCCTTCGAATTTTGAAGCGGAGTTCCTTTCTTCCCTTGGTTTAACCAATAAAGTGGTGATATCACTTCTTTACGTCCTCTTCCTTTGATTCAACTGATTATATCATTTATTTTTCAGGTTTTAAATCTGTTCACAGGAAAATTGAAATCTTCAGGATTCAACCTTTTGGTTCATCGAAGAGCTGTGACAATCTCTTTTCACTAATCCAAAACAATATTTTGGCTACGGCTTATTTCCCAATTTTACCAGCTGTTAAGCTCAGTGCTTTCAATGGTACTTTTCTTATTCACGTTGTTTCCACTTTGTTAAATAACAGTCGGCCAATGCGATGACCTCGTCTGACCCGCTGACTACACCTGTAAATGTTTTAATTCACTCCTATGCTCAACTAGTTTTCAATATTTCATTTTGCAATAGTTTCTCTCTTCATAATTCATTAACTGCGTTCATATTCAACCAAATAAACATTTTTATTAGTAGGCTTATTTTTCTCTCTGCCCATATTCGAACAACTAATCTGCACAATCAATAATACAACTAATAATAATTTATTACGCTCCGTCGTGCTAAAATAGGGTTATATTTTTCCGCATGCAAAAATAGTGTTACTGATGTATTTCAAAGTAGGGACTAAACTTTCAATCATTTTACACACACACACACACACACACAAACATATATATATATATATATATATATATATATATATATATAGTGTTTTTTTAGGCAGGAGTTTTTCATTGATGCATGTTTCATTACATAATATATACAAGTTTTGTTTATTAATTTTATGTATTTTTTCCCATATTTTCTGATAAACTTAATAGCATTATCTTTAAATAAAGATAAGAATTACAATATTGATACATCATTTTTTTTATAATCCAATTTAAGCTTTCGGCTTACATAAGCCATTTTCAAAGATGTCAGTTACCTTATAGTATAACAATTCACGGACAAACAATAATGTTTTTGTTTACATGGAAAATGTCCAAGTAACAACATACTCGTGTATGTAAGATGCTGGAACCGAATATCGCACCACAGCTCAAGACGTCACACATGACCGCGTAAGATTGAAAACAAGAAATATTAATTATGGGGAGCCATTGGAACAAACTAATGGCTTCTGTTATTAATGATAGACATTTAAGTATATTTGTGGAGATTTCATAGTTTATTTTGCTCAGGTTAACTTAAAGTGGATGACAAAGTATTTTTTTCATAATTTTGTCAGTTTTTCGTATAAACATACAAGAGATTTCGCAAAACAGCATTAAAGTTTGGTTTACTACTTTAGTCGTTGTTAATACCTGTTACTGAATATTACTTTCTATTGTTTTACGCTGGAAATCAATTGAAGATATCTCATTAATACAAACTGTTCTAATCGGATATAACTGAAATATAAATAAAGAATTCGTATATAAAATATAAAAATGAAAACGGAAATTAGAATAATAAAAAATTAAATGAGAAAGAAAGGCAAAGATAATATATATATATATATATATATATATATATATATATTACTTGAATTATATTAGTAATATATATATATATATATATATATTACTTGAATACTTAATACAAAATATAAAATACATAATTATTATAAAAATACTACCAAAAAAGACATAGTAGAATGTAATAAACAATTCTTTCGTAAATAATCTAAGTTCAAGAATACAACATTCAAAAAATACCCCTGTATTAATCGTTATAACTGAAGAAAAAATTTAACCAAATCGAATACATAATTTTTTGTTGAATTCTATGCTGTGAGTGTTAAGTTTGAGAATGTAATTACTTTCGAATTTACGACGAATTAAAAGAAGTGTCTAGACAGATGCAGCTAATACTGTTTATACTATGTATATTTGATTTAAAATGGGCCATAATAAAGTGATTAGAAATATAACTGATTATCTTTTGTCGGAGGAGAAATTCAGAACCAGTCCTACCACCGTTGATGTATCTATCACATATATTACAGGAAATATACTAAATCATGAAATATACTTGCAATAAGAGGAGTGAATGGGTTTACGTTTTACTTTTGTAGCTAGAGAATGCAAGTTCTTTCAGTAGCTATATATAAATTTGGTAACTTGGTTTATTACATCAAATATTACCTTAGACATCATTCCTGCATATTTCCAAATTTTTTTTGTTAAATTTTTAACAGACATATATGACATACGGTCTCTATTTTTTCCTTTTCTTTTTCCTATATTTAATTTTTCCCTTACTTTCTACATCGGAAGCCCTGTCATCTCGTTGACTGAACGTTATTTTCATGTCTTATTTCGTCGTTAACTTTCCCCCCGTCGACCCCATTTGTCTTTTCTTTTTTCTTTCCTCGGCCACATTTTTTACTTTCCCCCACCAATTCTTATTTCTGTAACACGGTTAAATTTTGCCTATTGATTCTTAAAGGCAGTGGAAATCTAAAAGTCTTATTCTAATATCGAGTCATGAATCCCTGTCTTTGTCCCTTATTTTAAATCTGGACGACAAATTTTAAATAAGTTTTTCTTTCTTAATCCCTCTGCCACTATTTTTTAACTTCCTGTGTAGGGATATGTTTTCGGGTTCCTTCCGGAATATGAATTTTTGTAACATATTTGAATTAATATTTTTTTTTTGTTGGATCGTTGCTGATGAGGCGAGAGTTTTTTCTCTGAAATATTCAACGAAATATAATTTTCGGAATTTATATATATATATATATATATATATATTAAGCCTTGGTTTAATTCACGGGACAAATTAGAATCCAGTTTGATAAAAATTTAGTCCTTTATTCGGGATACCGGAATGGCGCCGGACATAACGTAACATGATTTATCTCTTTCGTTTTAGATCAAATGAAACCTTAAGTTGGCAAAATGCATCATCTATTTGAGGAAATCTCGCCTTTCCTTTCATGCGACATTTAATCTGTCAAATTTTAAATCTTTTCAGGATTTTAATATCCGAATTAAATAACACATTGTAGATACAGAAATGCGCATGAATAAAATACAAATAAAACTATTACTTTCGACCCATTTTTAAAGAATACTTAAGATGTATCTGTGGATTCATTTCGGGAAGTGTTGTGTAAATGTATTCCACCTCTAACTTTCTTACTTTTAAGCCATTCCGATGATGAAAAAAATTAACTTTAATCTGAAAAAAGCTGAGATAATTTAAAATTTTTCAACTTGAACTAAGAAAAGTATTAACAACCTTTTTGAAAGACAATCTTTTTCATTAATTTTTACGGGAAATATCAGCTCACATTAAAAGTAATAAATTTCAATTTTTTTCACAGCATCTACACATACACTCATGCATACTTTTATGACTTTCGTTTCAGATGAAGCCTTAAATTGGTGAAATCTATCATCTCTTTGATCAAATCTCTCCTCTCACTTTATGCGACTTTTTAATAAATCAAATTTTGAAACTTTAATTATCCGATTGAAATAACACACAGACACACACACACACACACATACACACACAATCATACACACACACACACACACACACATATGTATATATATATATATATATATATATATATATATATATGAATAATTGGAAGAAATTTGTCACTTAATTGAGCAGAGTTATGACGACTTTGAAGATTCGTGCACGCACCACAGTGATTTCTTCTCTCCTCAGGATTTTTTTCCTCATCGGTTTTTGTATTCCGATTTTTTCTTATTTATATGGAGCTTGGTGTAATTTAATATATTTGTATATGAATGAACTTACAGATCGTTAATTACTTATGATTGCTTTTTGTTATGTTGATATCTTTTTTTTTCTTCCGAAATGAACTTTGGATAATTTCTGACAAATCTTTTTTTTGTCAGATCAGCATTATTCATAATTTGGGAAAATTGATGAATAAGATTAATCGATACAAAATGTCAACTGTTTTTATATAGATATATAATAAAGATAAAGGTTACAAAGGAGGATACAAGGGGGGGGAAATAAGTCCTCATAGCCCGCCAAATAGAAGAAAAGAACGTTTTTGTTTATATAAGATTGTTTTGTGTAACTTAATGCAAATCGCCTCAAGCACACATGCATTCTTATCTTTTAAAATCATTATTAATGCTCTTAGTTATCAATTCCTTGTTTATATATATATATATATATATATATATATATATATATATATATATATATATATCAAGCGGGAACTGGTGTATTCAACGTGACATGACCGTTATATATATATATATATATATATATATATATATATACCAGTTCCCGCTTGGTCACCGAAGTTAAGCAACGTTGAGCCTGGCCAGTACTTAGGTGGGTGACCACTTGGGAATATCAGGTGCTGTTAGCGTTCACGGATGTGCATTGTGGTGCGGTTCATGTCGGCTTTTTAGGGGGGAATCGGTGAGCCGATCTCCAATTACAGTCGAGCACACTGCATTCACTTGCGCACTAGTACCTTGGGAAAGGTATTAATCCGTCCGTTCCCTCCAATTATGGGTTAAATAATTGAGGTCTGCTGCTCATGCGATCTGTGACAGATTTCTGCACCGATTGTTTGTTATCAGCAGTTCCACAAAGTGTGGATGGCACTACACAATGCCTTCACCACTATAAACAAATCTCTGTGTGGATGTCTTACTTAGGTTAGACCCACATACATCGAAATCGATGGGAGAGTCCATGATATATATATATGTGTGTGTTGTGGTAATATTTCTGTTATTAGAGTTCGCTACGCAAGAACTGTCGTGTTTGGAAGCTTTTTCTAGTATTAATCAGGCGCTATTTTTCTACGACGTATCCATCACTATTTAAAAATTACTACGAATTGTGTTATTTTATTAATTATTACAGCTAACAATATATATGTGTGTATATGTGTGAAAACCGGATGTGCGATTATTATTTTTTTGAAAATTGGGTAGAGACGTGAAGGTTTCAGAACACATATTATAATATTGTGTATATTCAGTCAAGATTGACACTGTGTTTAACACCTTCAGGTAATTATGGACATTGATTTTATTTGCCTAGTATCTTGTGTAATTTTCACACTAACTAAAAAATGTGACTCGATTTTTTAACACAAACAGCCAGATCCTTTTTAATCGTGACTCCTCACACTTTCACGTTCCCGCGCATTTGCGGACAAGAAAAGAAGAGACTGAAATGTATGGGTCTTTGCGTGAACAGCCAACAACGTAATCAGAATTATCGCTTGAAATCGTGAAACTCAGTAATTCTTATTTTCTTTGAATCTACTTGGTCTGAAATTTTACCCAAGTCTATCAAAAGTAATACAATTATATTGGCTAATGGTGTCTACCACGTATTTGCATAAAAAATTCCTAATAATAAAACAATTACTATGAAGTTACTCGCTTAAAAAATATTTAAACATATAAACTCTCGTAAGCATGGTTATTCTGCTTTCCTCATATTTCAGGTGTGAATTGTAGTCAGCGATTATGCTGACTTTCTCTTTTTCTGTGGATTTCTTCTAACTTCTAATAGTGAAACAGATCATTTGCTTCGTTGCAGAGTTGTAAAGAGTTTAGACAAGATTTATTTCTTCAAAGAATTAAGGTTATATATATAGATGTGCGATGCGTTTCTTTTGCAGTATCTCATCTCCATATGATTGTTGGCGTCATATGGGCTTTGATGTGTTTTTATAAGCATCAAATTCTTACGCAATCGGCACCTATTTTACTGGACTCGATTATTTTCTTGACCCTTTTTACAACTAATGTTTTTTACATTCTCTTTCATTATCAGTATCCCCCCACCTTGTGTTATAATTGCTTTGTAGCCATTTTGGGGGTAAAATGATTAAAATCAAAATTATTGACCACAAAAATTAATTCAGTAAAATTGCGATGCAAAATCGCATAACTAATTTCTAGTTCTAAACTTCTATTTTAGGAGATTTTCGGAAATTAATCAATAATAAACCCCCTTTTTTAATTTGATTTTTGCAATTCTGTTCAGTTATATAATACACAATATATATATATATATATATATACACACACACACATACACACATATATATATATGTGTGTGCAAACGGTTGTACACACGTTTTCAATAAATTTTAAAATGCTATTTATGACGTCTTCACTAATTTTCCTTTCTACGTAGTACAAACCAACAGCAACAGATTATATGCAAAACACACAACTAGATAGATAGATAGATAGATAGATAGATAGATAGATAGATCAGAACAGACCGATGATTATTTCTACAGAGACAAAAATGACACAGTAGTTTGTGAGAGTATTGTTTGCATTTTATTTTCATTATTTGTAAATTCTTTGAATTCTTCATTATGTTGGACTTTCAAATTTTAATCAAGCTAACCTTTTGTTTTTGTTCAACATTTAGTTTTGCTCTAAGCAGAATTCAACACCAGTAAGTAATCAGAGTGACATCTGGAATCTTTTGTAGCATAATGAATTGTCTCAGTTTGTAAAACTGTCGTGGATTCTTCTGGTTAATCTAAAACAATTGTCTGAATATGTTAAGGAAAACGTTTTGCATTTAAAAACAACCATTGCTTTTCGTTATTTTCTTCCGTTATGAACGTTACTTATTCTATATTTCGTAAATATTTTCTTTGAATGGATTCAATCCTGCTTTTGTTTTGTTTTTTTCCTGTTTCATAATTGTTTTTCCATTTCAGTCAAACTTTGATTTTGCTTTGGAAAATTTACAGCCAAAACTTTGTTTTTCGTTTTTAATGCTTTTCTTTTCGTTCTTCATATTTAAAAATCTCATTCTCTAAAATAATCATTTCTCTGCTTGCTTCTATCATCTGCCGTTCTTCTTTGTGGCCCTTTTTGTATCAACTCTTATTTTTGACTCTCACATTCTCTCGTGTTTTAGCTTATTCTAAAACCAATTTGGATTTCTGATGTTTACGTTTTTAGTTCATTATATTACTTTGGGATTTCATTACGCCTTCTTCAGTTTGAAAATAGATTTATTTATTTTTTTACCTGGTTTATGTTTTTTTTTATTTTAATGTGATTTTCTTTATCTCTCCATTTCTCTTATATTTGTTTTAAAAAAAGCTGACGTAAGCCTTACATTTTCAGCTTTCACCAAACGGCTTCCCTTAAATCCCGTCTGCCTTAGTCAATGTCCTCTCACTTGTCGGTTCACCTTTGAATATTTCTCTTGGCAAAATAAAAAAGAAAAATAGTCAACCTGTCAAGGCAAAGCATCGATAATCAAAATGGCTACCGAATCATACTTTTATTTTCTTACTTTCGTCAAAACCGTTAAAATATTATATATTGCTTTCTTCCTAGGTAGAGACAGCTGTCACAAGATCCGAATTAGAGGCAGCCGGTGGCATCTACACACCTAGTTTTCAGGGATACTTACTTTCGACTGACGCTACAAATCGAACAGGTTAGACTCTCAGAAGCCAAGAAATAATCCCAGGTAACGTCAGCTTAAAAACTTGTCTTCTCTGGCATGATATATTTTACCTTTTTCTTTTTACTTGTCTTGCTAATTTTGCTTCATATATACTTTATAGTATTATAGTATTCTTTATCTGTCCCTTTACTTTTGTTGTGTTTTTTATAAATTTTTTGGTAGGTTGGGGTTCTGTTCTAGTTTTAGTGTTTTATTGGTGATAAATGTTACTTTCTTTTCTTCATTTCTTGCGTGTTTTGTTATTATTATTATTATTATTATTATTATTATTATTATTATTATTATCTGACCACTTTTCTAGATTACTAAATATTTTATAGTAAATACCATTTCTTGCTGGTTTTCTTTAGGTTAGTTTTGATTTTTAGTATTATTTCCGCCTTATTTTCCAATTTTTTATCATTCTTCCTTGATTGCTCTCTTGTGTTGGTTTGTGCTTACTTTTCTTACTTTCTGGTTTGCATTCTATTTTTTGTTTTTCAGCTTTCTCTATTTTCTTTGTTTTCCTGTTCTTCTTCCTCGACTTTTCGTCCTTTTCTTCGTTTTTGCTCATTGCTTCTTTTTGTTTTTCATTTTTTCATTTTCTTTCTTTATCATTTTCCTTTAATTTTTTTCATTATGTCTTCATCACTTTGGTTCTTTTTCTCTTTTTTTGCTTTCCGTTCTTTTTTCTTGCCTTTTTTTTTTAGTTTGTTTCGTGTTTACTTTCCACATTTTTCCGTCATTCTTTTTTATTGCTGTTACCCTTTATTCCATTTTTATCAATCCTGCTTTCTTCCACACTTTCTATTTTTTCCTCTTTCGCTATATTCTTTTTTTCTTTCAGCGATTCTTTCCTTTTCTTTTTCTTTCTCGCAATGATTCTTTATTTATTTATTCCTTAGAGTGATTAGTTCTTTCCTTCATTCTTTTCCTTTAGTTCTTTCTTTTATTACGTTGTTTCGATCCTTTTTTCATTCGTGTCTTCTATTTGTGTTTTTTCTTTAGTTTTGTTTTAACCATGCGACAAGCAAATATATCCTTAATAAATATGTATATTTCATTTTGTTATTTTTTTTTTACACTTTTTAACTAGGTTGTCACGTGTATTTGATTAGTTGAACTGTCATTTTAGGGAAACCGTCTATTTTTTAAGGTAATACAGGACCTTATACAAAAGGTAGCAAGAGAAAGCGAAAAATAAAACGCTAAAAGTAAACTTCAAGAAAAGTGAATGCATAGTTATCAGCAAAAAGGACAAAATGCCAACTACAGGTCGGTGATACTAAAATTAGACATGGGTAGAAATTTAAATACTTCGGAAGTGTTTTGACAGAGGATAGGAAGTGTGACACTTAGATCCAAAGGTGCTTTGACAGGGCCAAGCACGCATTTCAAAAGTAAAACAGATTATTGAGAGACAGGAAGACTTCGTTGGAAAGAAAGAAATGACTACAGGATTGTTATGTGATATCGGTCTTACTATAAGGCAGCGAACGCCGAAAAATCTCGTCAATAACGAAGAGACGTGAAGCAAAAAAAAAATGTTTCTACAGAAGGATGCTGAGGATATCATTGACCGAAATGTGAGCAACGATAATGTTTTGGAGAAGAAGCAAACAAAAAAGAAAATTATACTGAACATCAGGAAAAGACAGCTAAGATTTCTGGGACACGTAATGAGGAAGTAGGGCTTGGGAAATCTGATACTCACAAGGCAGAGTTAGTGACACATGAGAAACCAGTGCGAGATGGGCTTCAGCAAGTGGATAGGAGGGCGGAATTTGGGATAGATACCAAGAAGAATAATGTTAAGTGCGGCAAGTGATAGGAGCAAGCGAAGGTCAATGATCTTTTAACTCTTAAAAAGACATGGCAAATAAAAAAGAGGTATAAAGAAAATCATGTCTGTATTTGAATAAACAACAAGCAATTTTATAAACACAACACTGATTTCCTCATATTTGAATGCTAGCTTGCGTAAACCTTTCATTGCCGCTTTGTTTACGTTCTTTATACTATCGTGTTTTATCGTCGACAGAATTACAATATAACTAGCAATCTCAGTCAGTTAGTTACGTGCCATACGTGATACACGCTTGGGCAATCACGTCTCGAAAGTGATATAACTGACTGGGCAGAAAATTATCCCGCAGAAGTTGCCATTACTTTCTGCGGTACAATAATTGCCAGCCAAGGCTATAAAACCCAATCTTCTCTATTATTTAACCCATAACTGGAGGGAAGAGACGGATTAATACATTTCTCAGAAGTATTATAGCATTTCTTAAAAAGAAAACCAATATTTGTTTGTTTAAATACGTATTGAGAGGTTTCTACAATTTACTTTGAAAAATATTGCCATCAATAAATATAATCTAAATTTATTTATAAAAGGAACTTTGTCTCTGTGTGTGTGTATGTGTGTGTGTGTGTCCGTTACCTATAGACACCGAAACTGCTGAACCGATTTTCTTGAAAATTTATACAGTTGTACTATAAGCGTCTGCGAGTGTTCTTAGCTAGGTTTTGCGTCGAGGTATCCCCCATAAATATCGAAAATCTATAATCGAAAAAATCGGGTTATAGGAGGAGTGGTCCGATTTTAATCAAATTTGATACACTCTTAGACAAAGACATAAAAAACGATATTCAGAAGTTTCAAGGTTGCAGTTCTTACAATAGTGAAGAAAATTGATAATATATATATATATATATATATATATATATATATATATATATATATATATATATATAAAGGCAAGATGTTTGTGTGTGTGTCTTTTTTATCGTATGTATGTGTTTTATACAAATCCACAATTTTTATCCGATTCTCACCAAACTTCACACAAATATTCTTTAGGCTGAGTTTGAGCTCCAGGACTATAGATTAGTTTTAAAGCTGTCATTACACCCGAGCATCTCCGGGCTATAGTGCTATTATATAAAGAAAACAAATGAAAAAAATTACTTTTTCTCAAAATTAGGCATTTCCCTAAAGCAAAAACGGTAGCTAGTCAAGAAATTAACGTCATTTTCAAATTCAGTCAGTTAAGTGCCATTCGTGATACACGCATGGATGATCGTGTCCATTTCGTGTCATTACTGACTGGGCAGAAGATTATCCTGCAGTAGGTTGCCATTACATTCTCCGGTAGACTGGTTGCCAGTCAAGTCTACAGAACCAAATATGTCTTATTATTTAACCCATGACTGGAGGGAATAGACGGATTAATACCTTTCCCCAAGGGTATTTGTGCATAAGTGAATGCAAGGAATCCAACAGGAATTTGAACTTGGTTCCCTGATTTATCGTTCCGAGCCGATACCAATTTCACAACAACGCACATCCAACTAGCAAATATTATTATAACTAGCAATATAATAAAACTATTTTACTCAAATTTATAAATTGTCATACGTCTCGATTTTCTCTGTGGTTTCTCCCTTTACATCAGTAGAACAAACGTTCCTACATCAACAACACATAAATTATCATTTTGCTAATAACCTTTTTTTATATAAATTAGAAACATATTGTGCATATAACATGAGTAATAACATAGGCTCAGAATGAGAAATCAGAGAGTCAAGTTCTAATTCTTGTCAAACTCGCTTCAGTCACATTCGCACAAATACTCTTGGGAAGGCATTCTCTTTTCTATCCAACTATGGGTGGAATAGTACAAATGGGGTTCTATAACCTTGATTGGCCAGCCGCCTAACACAGAAAGTAATAGTAACGTATTGCGGAGAAATATTATATCTTGTCAGTCATGTCTCGAAAAAGATATGATCGCTCTAGCCTGCATCTGACAATTAACTGACTGACTGATAAGATATATTTGCATAAAATAGATATTTAATATTCATTTTTCGTTATTTATTTCTAATTCAAATTAGGCAATATATATGTCAATACTTTTCGACCATGTACCGTATTTATATTGGAAGAATATATATCTGCCTTATATAATATAGTCGTCATTTTTTTTTAAATATCAGCGTTTATTTTTAAAGGAAACGTAAAATTATATAACGTTGCTTAGTTGATGTTTTTATTGACGGAACAAATATTTATTTTTTTTAATCATATCACCCCCGGTAAGGCGTCAAGGCCACTGGTGTGCAGAGGGCTACGTAAGAGTGAAAAGATTGGAAAAGAGAAAGCTTGAAACCACATCCTAAACAGGGGACAAGGGATGAACCACTACACCTGTTCAATAAACGTGGGTGGAGTGTGAACCGGGCGATAGTTCAGTCTATCTACTCCAATAAAAAAAAAAGGAAAAGTGAAAAGATTGGAAAAGAGAAAGCCGGAAACCACGACCGAAGTCGAAGGAGAGTGTACCGGAAACCGCTTCCTAAGTAAGAAACAATGCAATCACCTCCACTCCTGCTCAATAGAAGGGGGTGTAAAACCGAGTGATGGAGGGTACTATCTACACCAATAATATTTATAATAATAATAAAAATTTAAGTTTTAACTTAGTATAAGTCGAAACTAGATGTAAACGTAAAAATTATTTACAATAGCAAAATACTACCCCGTTTAAAAAAAAAAATCGGGCAAATTAAAGACAAAAAATAAAGATATATATATTTGAAATACTCATGGTTTTTAATTCTATATTTTTCCATCCAACAATGTTATCAATGATATTATTTTCTGATGCGTACGTAATAACCATCGCTGTCGTCTGTCCTTTCCCATTATTACAGATTAGTCGAGCGAAAAGAAAAATTGAACCATCTAATTCAAAATTATCTGTTTAAATAGATTTTCTTAAAAGAAGGCAAAATTGTTTTAAAAAGGGAAGAAATAGTAATGTTTGTTAAATAATAATAATTATTATTATTAGTATTATTATTATTACAAAAATAATAAAATTTTTCAGATGGTTCTCTCAGGTCAGATCTATGTGGATTCATCTTGAGTAGGTTCATCCGCTTTATTACAGGCTGGTTGTGGCTTCCCTCTGTCTCTTCTACAATTTTTTTAATGTCATCTGCTCCGACGAACTTAGGTCACTGGTGCACGCAGCACAAGAAATTACTTGTGCAACCAGAATGGCAACACTTACAGTTAGATCAACCAAATGCAGCCGACAATTCTACTCCATCGGCTTCTTTTCTTGCACTTCCCGCCTGTGAAACTCCCTTCCCTATACTTGCTTTCCTGACGGCTACAACCTCCAGGAATTTCAATGCAATGTCAATTCCCATCTCTTATCCACTTGACCTCAGTCCTCAGTACATCACACTGTATATCTTGTTATTTGCCTTTCTCTCTACCTTTGCAACTGTCTTCACACCGGTGTTCTTATCCTTACCCTGCCCTTTCTCTGACACCCCCTATAACTGGTTTGTCTTTCTATTCACTCTCCTCCTGCCTATAGTTTTACTCTATTATGCAGCTCCCTGGGCATCAGTGGCGGTTCCATCTTGCTTGGGGGTGAAACGATTAAAAATTAAAACTTAGCATCGTAGATGTATTTTATCATTTCACTATAAGCAACTAAATAAATCCACTAAAAGACCAATGGTTACTGAGTGTGAAATAATAAGCAAAGGGAAACCATTAACATGTGAGAAAAATAAATGAAAAAAAAAAGCAAGATGACAATAGATAACGACTGACATTGCATTTAAATTTTTGAAGATCAAAGTAGGCTGGAAAGCAAGAAGCCAGAAGAGATTTTTACAAGTGAGAAGTGCGAAGAAGAAACTGTTAGCATAGAACTTACGGTTACATCTATCCAGTTTAACTGTTAAAAAGATGAGACCTTATCTCTAATTAAATACATGCGCTTAAATTTATAATGTCTACGTACCAGAGAAAGTATTAGGTTGTCCAGAAAGTTCGTGCTGGTTTTTAGTCTTTCATGTTCCATCACGTAAGAACACGTCAAATTTATGAACAGATATCAGATGTTGTATTTTCGATTAAATCCCCCTTTAATATATTTCTTGAAAAAGAAAGCTTTAAATTACTAATTCGTGTCAATTTTGTAACTCTACGAAATGGAAGACGATAATGTGTCTCTTAGACCCTTGTTGGTTTTTTGGTGATACGAAAATTAAACAGCTGCAGAATTTAAATACTAGTGAAGTGTTTAACAGAGGACGGAAAGTGCGATAAAGAGACCCGAAGGCACATTGGCATAGCCAAAGATGCATTCCAGAAGATGAGTATAGAGTTAAGAAACAGGGAAATTTAACTGGAAACAAAGAAGCAAGTACTAGATTGTTATGTGATGTCTGTCCTTCAATATGGCAGCAAATGCTAGAAATTGTCATCAAAGAAGAAGGAAAGCAACTGAAATGTGGTTCTACAGAATGATGCTGAGGATACCATGGACGGAGCACACGATCACTGACGAGGTTTAGGAGAGAATGGATACAAAATGCAAACCGATGTTCAACATTAAGAAAAGGCAGCTGAAACTTTTGGGACATGTAATGATAAATGAGGGTTTGGAGAACCTGATGCTCACGTGACGGATAGAGAAGATGAACAAGGGAAAACAGCGCATGACATACCTGACAGACCTCAGCAGAAAGATGGTGGAGCCAGGAATGAGTGGAATAACAGGAAAGGGCTATTAAAAGTGACAAGGGATAGGGAGATGTGGAGGACCTGATCAGTTACGTCTAAAAGAAAAACCCCACATAAAAGATGAAATGCAAAAATGCCTTGCAAGTAACAAAAATATGTGCTAGTTACGATGACGCTACTTCAGCTGAAGGAACTGTACAGAACTAGTTCGCTGAACTTAAAGTTGTTTATAGTAGCTTTATTGATGAAGAACACTTAGAAAGGCTTCAGATGGGTAGTCTGAAGTAGTAGTTTACTTAAGAACAAATTAATACATTGATTGAGAATAATCTGCATTACACAACACAGAAGTTCGCAGAAAGATTAAATTTATCAAAATCTACCATCTATAAGCACCAAGTAAAGCTTAGGAAAGCAAATCGCCACAATGTTTGGATACAAGATGATCTGAATGAAAAGAACCTTTTGGATCGCATTTTCATCTGTTATTTGTGGTATAACCGCAATGAAAATGCGCCCTTTTTTAAGAAAATCTAAATGGGTGATGAGAAATGGATGGTTTGCAAAAATGTTTTACGAAAACGAACATGGATTAAGTGACAAGAGCCGACTTAATCCACTTCAAAGCAGGTCTTTATCATAAGAAAATCATGCCGTGCTTCTGGTGGAATTGGAAAGAAATTCTGTACGATGAGCTTCTGTCAAATAACCAGCCAATTGTTTGTGAAAAAATACTGCACGTAACTGAACAAATTAAAGGCAACAACTTAAGAAAACATCTAGAAATTACGAACAAGACTGTTGTTGTTTTCAATCAAAATAACGCCAGCCCTCATGTTTCTTCGGCGACCAGGCAAAAAAATTGCTGCTATTTGACTAAGATGTGTTACTCTAACCGCCATATTCACCAGGAATTGATCCTTCGCATTTTCATTTATTCAGGTACTTTCTTACAAAATAATCTCAATGGTAAATATTTTAATTCTTTGTATAACATTTAAAAAGATCCTTAATGAGTTATTTGCCGAGAAACCACCGAAATTCTGAGAAGATGGAATCGTTACGTTGAAGGGAAAAGGAAGAAATGTTATATAAAAATGGTTCATATTTAGTTGAATAAATATGTAATGACATATTTTGCTTTGTATTTTAAATATCCCTTAACAATCAGCATAAACTTTCCTCACAATATATCAGAACTATTACTATAAATATATTTACAAAAAAAAATATAGTAAGCTATATTACTTCGATGGAAAAATGACAGACGGAGAGGCCAGGTCTAGACCAATATCATGGCAGATTCTTTATTGGATTTGATCAAGAATTTCTAAATACGTAGAAGGATCACCAAAGCATATATAACAGCGATAATTAAAGCATGGACACATTGTAGACTTATAAATATGTAAGTTAGATTCTGGAGAAAAAAATAACCATCTAGTGAATAAACTTTTTAAGCGAAGAATAAAACAATCTTTCCGTGTCATGTCAGCAAAGAAGCGCATCCCAATAAGGCGCAATGGGTCTTATCACTTAGAGTTTATCATCAGTCACACTGATAAAAGGCAGAAAAGGATTTCTTGAATGAGTAATAGGAACCATTTTTGTCTTTGAAGCGTTAAAAGTAACAAGTTTGTTCATTGTCTCAGTTAAAAACAGATTTTCGGTTATCAGCTGTTAACTGAATATTTTCGAATTAAGCAAAATTTTAATTAAGACAGGATTAAATAGTTGTGTCGTAATCATCATGTTTAGCTGAAAATGTTGTTTATGCAGAGATTTTAGAGAGGTAAGAAAACTTTTACTAGAATTTAACATTTCTCTATTTGTAAGAAAGGCTAATTTTCTTTGTAAGATATTTTAGCATTAACAGAATCATACAATAAAAGCAAATAACCAGAATATATAAATGTGTTCGAACTTCCAGGTAGATTATCAGTTTAACATCCTGCAACTCTCTGATCAAAGATCCTGAAGTAAATCCTAATTCTACTGCACGCGTTACTATCGACTGGAAGTTGGTCACGTAGCACACATGCGAACAATTGAACATGCTATAAAAACAGATTATGTAATTAGACAGGTGGGAGTCATTTCTCCATTACGGGACGTCAACTCCAGTTTAGATTAGAAAATACCGTTATTTTAAGCTTTATTCCTTTTAATATTTTGTATTTTATAAAGATAAATTTTGCATCAGTTTCAAACAAGTTTGGTGATGCTATAAAAGAGATTGCTTCTTTGTTTGTTGGCCTATTGTTCAAAAATAAGATTAAACGGAAATAAAGAAGTGAAAATAAACAGAAAATAGGAATTTTTAATAAGATACAAAAATAGATTGGCTATTGTTATGAAATGCTCAATGAATGCTACTGGTGTTCAATGACGACAAAACAAAAGACTGAGTTTGTAGTATTACTTCTCTTTAAGATTTATATATACAGAGATATATTTATTACCGTCTAAATTATGCAAGAATAAAAACAACACCGGTATTTAGTTTTAACATATATATTTACCAAAATTACACAAAGATATCTAGAAATAATAAAGAGTACATTTATTTAATAAAATCGCCATTGCCTTAAATCATAGCTTCCAGACGACTTCGGGAACTGCTCTAACTCGTCTGGACGGGCTTGTTTAAGTTGGTGAATGCTGCCATAATCTTTGCCTTTAGTCCATTGTTAGTGTTACAAGGCGTTTTGTCGGTTTCTTGCTTAACAGCGACTTGCACATAATGATCAGGGAGTGTTAGGTGGCGACATGTAAGGGATGATGTGGTCGTAGAAATTGTCTGAGAGCCATGATTGGGTTCTTCTACTTCTCAATTAATTAAAAGTTTTCAAATTCTTGGCTGCTTTTCAGACAGCTTTTGAAAAAGTTAGATAGCAACCCTCCTGAAGCCTTCTTCCAGCAATGAAAAATCTCACTCTCACTTTTCATGTATTCTTTTCGAATTCGCCTATCCAATTCATTCCATACTAATTCAATGAGTGTGAACCCAAGAGATTGAGGCGATCAAGTCATAATTTCAAATTTTCTGTTGTTGTTGCCATTTTTGGTTTGTGTCAACGTAATGTGATTTAATTTAAAAGAGGGTTTTAAAATGCTGTCTTTAAACCAGATGGTACAATATGTCTTTGCAATATCGAATCATATTTTTCTTTTTACATGATTCCTTTAATCAGAATCAAATTTCCAGTCCTCTCTACTTTAAAACGCTCCCACAGTATAACAAACTCACCAGCATGTTCAAGAGTTAGACCCACAAATTCACCTTTCAATCTTTCTTCTGGCTTTCTTCTCTAATAAACTTTCTCCTCGTACTACCAAACTGTACAAATTCGGACTTGTCTGTCGAAAATAAATTTTGCCATTCTTTCAATGTCCAGTTTTTGTGATTTTGTCGATGACAATCTTTCTCTTGTTCACATTCTGTACAGGATTTTCTTTATGGTTATGCCCCCCGCGAGCCGCGTGGATCTGAATCAGTTTTTCACAGTGGAGAGCGAGACTAATTGTTGAATGAATTAAATGCAGCTGCCAACAGCTGAACAGTTTTCTTTCTATTCCTTTTATTGTCAATAATCAAGTTTTTATCTTCAGCAGCAGTTGTCACTTTTCCTGTCAACATTTGCGCTAGTTTCTAACTGCCTTTGTAAAGAAAAGTTCACCCTATGTGTAAAAATCTTCAGCCTTTTGGCAATAAGTCTTGGATAGTAGATTTCTTTGAATAAAATTACAACTTGTGAACTCATGTCAATGTTTAGCTGCTTTGTTGTTGTCATTTTGCGCAAATTATTTTAAAGTTTAAATTTAAAAAATGAATAAAATTATCAAAATATAATCTTAATGGCAGAATATTTTCTTTAAGCAGATATATATATATATATATATATATATATTTTGTTTAAAACATTAGTCATTGCTGAGTTAACATTTAGAACCTGTATTTCATACCTACTTTTTGCAGATATATATATATATATATATATATATATATATATATATATATATAGTTATAAGTCAAATTTAGATAAGATTTAAATTTAATTAGACCACTAAACAGTTGTATCAGAAAGTGTTCAATACGTTTAAAGATAAAGCGTTAATATGTAGAAAGTTTGGTAACTGCTTATACATTCATTGACAGAAACAATAATGGTTGATCGAGCCACTTTCTCTCTTTCTCTCTCTCGCTCTCTCTCACTCTCTGTCTGTCTCTCTCTCACTCTCTGTCTCTGTCTCTCTCTCTCAGAAATGCTAACAATCATCTCTAGTATACGAAAGATCATTGTGTATTTATTTGTTTATATACAAAAAACTATCCTGTAGCACTCAGGAAAAGTGAGAAAATGACGAGATAGCGTTGGCTCAGTTCATTAGCGTGATAAGAGCGAGACAGCATTCTCACCACTACCAGTTATTTAACTTTACAAGTTATGAATCCTCTTATCCAGTATTTGTTTTTTAACGGTGCCTTATTATTTTATTTTATTTAATAATTATGTAGTCCAGTTGTGAAATATATATATATATATATATATATATATATATATATATATATATATATATGTCCTCTCATGATGAGGTGGTTTGAATTATTTTTAATTCTTAGGTACATCGCTATATATTTTGCTGTCATTTTAGATGGCATAGCGATTTAAATATTTTTACCAATATATTGACTAAAGCATTTTATAAAATCAAGATTTTCTTTGTTTATATATCTATTTTTTCTCCGAGACTTTTCCCATCTTTTATCTTTATGTGGCTTTCTTTACTTCCGACTTTATTCTTTAAAACCTGAGATCCCACAAGCAGACACTTTTCCACACACTCATTCTGAAATTTTATATTAACATGTAAAATTTAAAATGAAAAGTTCCTATGTTTGAGTTGTGTATTTCAAAACGCTCTCTTTTGGTTCCTTTTATGAACAATGATAGAATCGTTGTTCGTTTCGTTTTTTTTTTTTTTAGAATGGAATATCAACAAGTTATGGGTTAGTTAATACTGAGATTTAATGTTCTTGAGAGCATAGGTCTTGTTGGTGGTATTTTATCGTCATAGCCCTAAAAGACGGATGGAATTTAAGATCGTTTTAGATGAAATAGAATTTTCAATATTCTCAGTATTAAAGAAATTCGTAAGATAGCCTGAATACAGTTGTATAGCCGAGGTGACTGTACGATACTAGATGATATGTGCTGAAGTATACGCAGCACAATATCCGTGCTAATTGATATTAAGTACAAGTAAGACAAACCTGGATAAAAACAATAATTAGAATGAAAGGAGATGCTAAGTTGTTATATTCGATGACAATCATTAATGATACTGCAAATTATTTACGACCTCAACACGGGGGCAGAACTCCAAGATAAATGCGGCATGAGGCCAAATAACGTGGGTAAAACAGAACCCGTAAGCTCGAGCAAAACTTCATATCTGCTTTTCCCCAGACAAGTCTCAACACTTCAGCGAAGGCTTGTCAGGGTTTCTTCTGCCCGAAAGGCAGAGAGTTCGACAAAGTGAACATCAGATGAACGCAGTCGATCTTCTCAAACTCTCAGTGAATATCCAAATTATCTATGGCCTCCCCACGTGGGCAGAAGTCCGTGTTTTATGCGGCAATAGGCCAATTTACGTGGGTAAAACCGAGCTCGTAAGCTCGGACAAAATTTTTGTCTGCTTTTCCCTAGATAAAACTCTACCCTTCGACAGAGCACCGTCTTGGATCGTCTCCACCTGAATCCGAGGTATTAATCACTTTCCTACATGGGAAGTCGGTCGAGGTAGATGCTGCACTAAGCTATTTCAGTGAGAACATGGACCCTTTCAGCTCTGACAAAAGTTTTGCCTGCTTTTCCCCAGACGAGTCTCTATATTTCGGCGTAGTCTAGTCTGGGTTCCTATCTGTCTGAAGGGAGAGAGTGCGACAGAGTGAACGACTGACGCACGCAGTCAATCTTTTCTGTCTGTCAATAACAGTCCGTGGTATCAACCACCATTCCACATCAATTAATCGACCTTGCATGCGTACATTCGTAGAGGTATTGTGTGTTACCCTGTGATGCAATATTCCATTAATCTTGCACATGTGTACCAAAAATTATAAGAGTTGTATGCTGTCTAATTGAACGACTAGATAACTTTTCATAAGATGTTCTCTGTACAGAAAATCGACCAAACGTATCGACTAGAAATGTTGACAGACATCTTGTAAAATATGTTATGTAGAACCGGTAACCTGCGAGCAATTATAATCCTGGTGGGAAAGAACATCGCTCTCCTGTTGCAAAAATCACAACTTCACATTTTGAACACAAAGACGGTTGCAGTTTCTGGGACATGTAATGAGAAAGGATGGTTTGGAGAATCTAATACTCACAAATCAGATAGAAGGAAATAGAGACAGGGAAAATCAACGTGTAACACAATTAATATACTTCAGAAAATGGAGGGGTTTGGGTAAGGTTACATGAGAAAGCCTGTCTTGGATAAACAGATGTGGAAAGCCATAATCGCATACATCCTGAAGTGACAAGGTGCATTACAGAAGAAGAAGAGAAAGAAGAAATACTAGACGTTATAAATGACATCCACAAACACTGAAGACAAATAATTTTTGTAACTTATGGTGATTTTCTAAGCAAAGATTAGATGAAGCACAAGGTCGAAAGTAAAGAGTACCCAGTGATGATTGGACTCACTACTGAGTTGTAATTGTTCTTGCTTAATAGCCATTAACTTACGTCAGACTACATCATGGCACAAAAAATTGTTTGTGCGCTGTCAGAGAATGGCACTTCCCAGGTTTCAGTCACATATGCAAACAACAATCTCGTACCTGGAAGAAGCTTATGTTTGGTCTAAGCACTACAAAGCATCACACAATACACCAGGTGACACTCTACTGACACCATTGAAGATGTACAGAAAAATGATTTGGGGTAAGTGAATAAATCCCAGTGGATGTTTTCTAACCCTCCCTGAGAAAATTTTATATTCTGATATGTACTATGGATGGCGTGCGGCTTGTCATTACTGACTTTAACATTTTGGCAAATGTCTGTACTACATTGACAGCCAGAAACTTGTCTACGTAGGAGTATTCATTTGGCATACGCTGCCAATATAAAATCCCTACTGACACACCATGCGCTACAAATGGACAAAGAGATAATTGAGGATCTCTTCTATTAGGAGAAGATATGCGTCTCTTTGGAATGAATTGAATCTGGTTGAATTGAACTTAAATGGAAGCGTGCGTCACTCTCTTAATCTAAAATACAGATGCTGCATTTGTATGAGTGTTCCAGAGTTATATGATGTATAAAATTAGCAGCAGTCAATGTCTCTGTCTATCTGTCTTTATATATATATATATATATATATATATATATATATATATATATGTTTTCTACGTTCTAGGCATGACTCAGTGTTTCATACCTTATGCAATCATTAATTATATATATATATATATATATATATATATATTCAATCCAAACAGAAAGTTAAATATTAAATTAAAATTTAATATTGCTAGTGCATAAGCACTAGCAATATTAATAGCATCAACAATTCCCATAATAATAATATAATAAAGAGATATTATAACAATAAAAAGACAGATAGTACAACCCTCTGTAACTGTAGAGTAAAAAATAAATGCCCAGTTGGAGGCATATGTAAGTCGGAAGAAGTAATATACCAAGCAACCATCTATCCTAGCGTAGACAAAAGCAGGAAAAAAACATAGGAATATCCACCAAACCATAGAAACAACGCCTATATAATTACACTCAATCATTTTTCTAAACCCCATCTAAAACATCAAACCCCTCTCTCTAAATAATTCTGGGAATTGAAAGACAGAATTGTTTCTTCTCAGATTGAATGGAAGGTTATAGAGAAATCTCAAACCCCAATAGCTTTAGAAGCAGATACAATTTATACTTAGACGAAAAGATTAGAATTATCAAATTCAGAGAATCTAACCAATTATTTAATCCGAGAAATGAAATAATTTTCAAATGCCGTCATAAAAATTAATTTAAACTGTCTAACACATAAAATCTTAGAATCACTCCGATCCGACACACTTGTGTGGATCATTTGTGTGGATCATTTGTTGGAGGATTTTACAGACCAAAAAAGTGAAGAGGAGGACCTACCATACAATGGATTGAGACGCCAATCTAAGTACGCAATGACTTTATATTATTGGTGGACGAAGTTTTAAAAGAAATATCCTCTCATGAACTATGTAATTGGAAATGAGTTCACTATAATGACTTCGACATAAATATTTCACGTGTATAATGGGGCACCTAAGTGTAAGGTGAGATATGTTTCTCATATATATAGGTGCACCTAATTTTGTGCATGCTTCTATAGAATTTTGTGCATTTTTATATATATTATTGTACGTATTATTGTGTGTATAAGGAGGCACCTAGGTTATTTCAGATACAAGAATGGACCTAATTATGTATACGTTTTTCCATCATGTGAGAACACTTGATTATATGTGGGTTATGTTAATTTTAGATGCAGTCAAATGTGCATTCTTGAACTGATTATAACTTTATGTACTGGTCATTCTACTCGTACTGGAGAAAGGTTAGAATCAACAATCCGAATGAGGCATGCCGGTATATATGGATATATATATATATATATATGTAATGTTTATTAAGACGTATGAAAAGAAAATATACCACCTCGTTTGGGAGTTGTGTACATAGACGTACATTTCTTTATGCATAGAGGTATCTAAAAAGTTGCTTGTATCTTCATATGTATATATATATATATATATATATATATATATTAATCGTATCACCCCGAGCAAGGCGGTAACGCCACCGATGTGCAGGGGGCTACATAATAGTGAGAAGATTTGAAAAGAGAAAGCCGGAAACCACATCCTAAACAGGGAACAAGGGATGAGCCTCTTAACCTGTTCAATAGACGTGGGGGGAGTGTGTAACAGAAAAAACGTATTTAAATGCACCAATATGTGGTGTAATGGTTAGCAAACTTGTCTCGCGAGATCAAGTAGTAGTGAATATTAGTAAATCGCTATATATATACTAGCAGTATAGCCCGGCGTTGCTCGGGTGTAATGAAAGCTTTAAATCTAATCCATGGTTCTGGAGCTCAGATCCAACCTAAAGAATATGCGGATGTGTATACATGTATGCGTGAATCCGCTCCTCATGGATTTGCGAGTGTGTGAACACAATAATTGTATGTGGATAAATGTAGGTATGAAGAACACATTTATGAGCATATATACGTATGGATGTGAGGATGTATGAAAATATGAAAATATAGGCGTAATTTAAGCGTATGTGTGAGAACTACTATCATAATTATATATATATATATAACACGATTTATACGCGCGGAAATGCCGTCTTTATGAAATGTATATGTGTGAGTGTACGAACGCAAGGGTGCGCATGTAGACACGAAAAATGTAGGTCGGTAAGTATGTATAAGCATAAACAAAGTCACATTTGTAAGTATATGTGGGAATGTACGCTTATGTATATATGGATATAGTTCAATATAAATGGGTGAAATAGTTTAAGGGGCCACACAAACACACATATCCATGAAATTAGAAGTTTCTTCAGAGGTCAGCCTCTTCACGACTGGTCTGAACATTCCCTGCCGATCTGACGCCAATGTCCTGACTCTGTTTTCCTTTTGCTCTTTTCCTTCTTATTTTTATTTTCGTTTTTATTTTTATTTTTTTTATCCTTCTCTTTAGTTAAAGAAAATACTTATTCCGGCAAAATTTTTGTACCAAATGGAAGGAATATTTTGTGGTCTGGTGAAATTAGCTAATTAAGCTCATGGGAATTAATTATAATTTATAGCCAATTTAAATGACGTGTTGAGTTTTCCTTTATATATATATATATATATATATATATATATATATATATATATATATATATTAGTAGTTGTTTGTTTATTTATTTACACTATGCTCAAAACACTCTAGTTAGATGAGAATTATTTTATTCTCAATATATCTAATGAGAAGTGTTATTTAATGTGAAATTCATATTGTATATTCAATTATAAATATAATCTGAAAATTGGATAATACTAATTCTGATGGGAAAACATTGATTTGCATAAGAAATTCTGACATATTATATAAATGCACATTTATGTATGTATATGATATAACTCATATGTATATGAAGCACATAATATGTGTATGAATAAGTGCGTGTGGACAGCTGTCATAAATCGTCTTAGGTTGGTTTCCCCGTTGAATAATGAAAAGCGACCGGAAATATGACCTCTGCTAGGCCGGCGATTGCTATGAAATCGCGGTATAAATGTTCACTTGACGGTTTGCAATCGGTCAGGGCGCTATTCATGAAACTGCCGGCAACGGGGATTTGCTCTCAAAGATAGTCGACGTTTAGACAAGGCTGAATAAAGCTGAATCGCGAATCTCTTCATCAAATTTCAACAATTGATCTTGACGAGACTTGATAATTGAGGACAGTGCACTTGAAGGGGCTCTTGAATGACAATCGACCTTGCGATACCAACCGCCGCAAATCCAGAAAGGCAGGAGAGTCATTCAGCGCTTACGATAAAGAAGCGAAGCATTGGTTACAGTTTCACGATGCATCTGACCGATTGAAAACGTCTCCGAATTTTTTACGGCTCACAGAATATGCGGGTAGAAAATGTAAATGCTTTTCTGTATGCTGATAAAATGAACATGATAACGAAGTATTTCATTTCAAATTACAATGTCTGTTTGGTATCATCATAACTTACAAAATTATATATGGTATATACAAGTAAAATAGTCACTAGGCCTAGCGGTTAGAACGTTCCTATAAGAATTCCTGGGAACGAAACTTATCATAATCAAAATGTCAAGATAGTCAATTCTTCAAAATGAAGACATGGAGTAAAATTTCCAATGAGCAACAAGTGACTTAAACCAAACTACAGGTTGGCTCAATCCTTGCGAGGGAAATTAGGAGAAATTAATCGTAATCTGTCAATAACTGCGCTGGCTCTGTTCCCGCCAGATTTGGTGCTTTCTCTCTGGGAAACTGTAATTATGATCTGTTCAACATATATGTAATATAAACCAGAGGTTAGCTCCGCAGGCGTTGAAAACACACTTAATGATTATTCAACCGGGTTTAGGTAGCCATTCTAACTAAAGGGTTTTGAAAACGAGCAACAAATTTTGGAGATGCGTTGTGGTGCAGTGGATATCGACTCGAGACAACAAATCGGGGAGCCGAGTTCGAAATCTAGTTGAATTCCTTGTATTCACTTGCGCACAAATACCCTTGGCAAAGGTATTAATCCGTCTCTTCCCTCCAGTTATGGGTTAAGTAATAAGACAGATTGGGTTTTATAGCCTTGGTTGGCAACCATTCTACTGCAAAAAGCAATGGCAACCTACTGTGGGATAATCTTCAGCCCAGTTATTCATGTCTCGAAAGCGTGTATCACGTATGGCACTTGACTGACTGAGTCTGAGAATTACCTTACTACAGTTTTTGCTGTAAAGAAATGCCTCATTTTTGGAAAAAGCAATTTTTTCATTTGTTTTCTCAACATATATTTACTATGACAATATTTTTCAAAATAAAATTGTAGAAACCTCTCAATTCGAATTTAAACAAACAAATATTGGTATGCTTTTTGAGAAATGCTATTTTTCAATAACAATCAAAGTTTTAGGAAATAACACGATTGAATATACCAAGATCAACAAGTATATTCATCAAATCTTTTAATAAACTAACAGCATAAAATATTCGTAAAATATGGCTATGAAGTATGGTAAAATTTTTATTTTTCTTGATTGTTTGTCATGTTCAATGTTATTTAAGTTCCTTTTGATACCCTAGCAGTAGTCAGTTACCATTCGTTTGTCCCACTTTCCCTGTTATCGCTCTTTCATTGTTTTGATATCCTGATAGAATCGTTCTCCTTGCTCATCACTCACATCGCCGAAATTATTCGTAATTTTATCTAGATGCCTATGTAAAACTGAACCTTAATTTCCATATTAGCGTATTACAGATAAAGTCTATTACTGATAACATTTATCAGTTAACTTAGATCTTGACTATAAATTGAAACAAATCCTATTTTTCTTTAAAATGTTTGACACAGAAATATTTTTTTTTATAAAAATAGTTTATTTTAGGTTACTGACATAAATTGCTCGGCCTACTTGTAGACTAAAGGGTTTCTAAGGCTTTTATTAGCTAAATGTTGCGCTCAGCCAAGATCGTAAATTGATCTTTTTCCAAAAATGAGTAATTTCAATACAGCAAAAACAGTAGCTAACCATGAAAATCTAATTCAAAATCATCAACATCAAATTAGCTAAAAACGTGTTTTGTTTTATTGCACCAAAACTGGTGTTGACCAGTGTTATTAAGGCAGTAAGTTTAGTCATAAGTTATTTCCATATTTGGGCTCCAATTTTAGTGACGAATGTATCATCCTAACTATTCATTTCGTAATTATATCTTTACAGGTGATAAAATGTGGGTTATATGCGATAATTTTCAACGAAAAAGCAATGTATCGATAAGGATATTTTTTTTACAACTGACTACAAAAGCTGAATAAGTATGATTTTCAACTGGTGGTGAGGTCGTCAGAGTGTTATTCATTTAAAGTTATTACAGCGAAGTGAAATTATAATGCACGTTTATACACACAGAAGTTTCAAAGTGTCCATAAACGTTTGAATAAAAAATCACCCAGCATTCATCAATAGAAAAAATGTTCTCCTTCATGACACGTACAGCAAAAAGAAGACAGGTAAAAAATTTTGCAACTCAGTCCGCTTGTTTTCCATACCCTCAATATTAACATGACCTTTCGTCAACGAATTATTGCTATTTTTGATCGTAGAAAAACCTTTCCACGCGGAAAAGATTCTCAAATGAAAACTATCTTATCAAAATCAGCTGATCGAAAATATTTTCACATAAATATCTTCGGATCTTCATTGAAAAAGTGTTCGAAGAGTTGCCTAGTAGGTCACAACAAGCCATAGCAAAAAACGGCAAATATATAATTTAATGAAATTTAATTATAATTTAAGTTTTAAAGAAAAAATAAAATAGCAGAAATTATTAGTGACTCAATAAACTAACACAAATATTATTTCCAAGTTTTAGTCAGTGATACACACTTGGGCGATCATGTCTCGATAGAGACATGACTGACTGGGTTGAAGATTATCCCGCATTAGGTTGCCATTATTTTCTGCGGTAGAATGGTTGCCAGCCAAGGCTATAGAACCCAATCTGTCTTGTTATTTAACCCATAACTGGAGCGAAGAGACGAATTAATACCTTTTCCAAGGGTATTTGTGCGTAAGTGAATGCAATGAATTCAACTGCAATTCAAACTCGGCTCCCTGAGTTGTCGTTCCGAGCCCATATCCACTGGACCACAACGCACATCCCCAAATTTAGGTCATTAAAAAAGATCTATCTCTATATAAAACTTACTGCCACTATTTAAAAAAAACAATTTAATAATTAATAATTAAAATAACAAACACTTATTTGATAAAAATACAATATTGATTTTTGTATATCTCCCTTTTTTATATACACAGATCTAATTTTAATATCGGCCTGAGTTTACGAAAACAATGAACAAATCAGAGGCCAAACGCTTAAAAAACGTGGTAATGTGGGCAGGTATTGAACTCACAATACATTGTGTAAAGTCACTTTTGGATTGTTCAGTTAACGCTTTTATTCACTAGCCTCATCGAAGAAAATGAAAACTTGTAGAGTTATCAAAGGGAGTTAGCTAAAACCGAGGTTTCTAAAAGCCATGGCATGTAACATTTGAAGAATTTACTCCCATGGACAAAATAAAGTGTTCATTTTAAAATTGAAGCATGTATCAGATGAAGGAGTCCAGATTGTGAATGTGGCAATAAAAATGATGAAAAGCATTTCGAACGATTAAAACAGTGTAAATAATTATTTATAAAAATTATGAATAAGTCTCGAGTTATATAATAAAATTTCAAGCAACAAATAATATTTTGTAAGTATAATAAAACTTATTCTAAGTTGGATTTCGGAATCTGCTTATTATCTAAACAGAAATACCTTCTGAAAATTGGTAAATTTTCATATTGACATAATTACAGTAATAATGAAATATACGACAGTGATGATAAAACCCACTAAGAAGTTAACGAACGAACGAATGCGCGAAGATAAGACTAAACATAAACAACATGAAATCTGAATGCATGGTCATTTGTAAAAGAGGAGAGCAAAATGCCAAATTCAGGCAAAGATACTAAAATCAAGCAGGTACATAAATTTAAAAATTGGGAAGTTTTATAAAAAAAAAAAAGGGCGGAAATATTGACACTGAGTCCAAAGGCGTATTAAATCTTTTTATAATCATTTCACCTCAAGCAAGATAGTTCTGCCAGGGAGTTACATAAGAAGAGAATGATGAGAAAGAGGAACAAGTTACAGGGGGTGTCAAATACTGTTTAAGAGAAGTAATGGGAACACTAGCATGAAAGTGAAGTATAAAGAGAGAAGAACATGATAGAAGGTTTTGTCATGGAAAGATGTGGGTCATGACATAAAAGATGACAATTACAATCTTATTTAAATTCTTAAAGATTGTAGCTGTCATGGAAGCTAGTATACGGAAGGAAATTCTACAGGCAAGAAATGCGAGAAAAGAAGCTACTAGAGTAGAATTTGCGGCTACATTTGATTGGTTTTACTGTACATGGGTGGGAACTAGTTGCTAGTCTAGTAATTCGTGTAAATTCATGCAGAGGGGGCACCAAGGAGCTAAGCCCGTTGGAGCAGAAGCTGTGAAATTATTTGTAGAAGAGATAGAGGGACGCCGCATTTCACCGGTGAGAAAGTGACTGGAGTGGCCAGGTCGGGATCAATTACATTGCAGATTCTCTGTTGAATACTGTCAAGAACCCTGAGATGAATGGCAGGGTTCCTCAACCAGAGGTGATAGCAGTATTCAATGCACAGTCAAATGGTAGATTTATATATGTGCAAGATGGATTCAGATGAGAAAAAACTATATAGTGAACTGACCTTTCCAGCATCAGATTTAGCTATAGATTCAATGCAGCCATTCCGCTTGGGGTCTGCTGAGAGAGTTAGGGCGAGGAGGCAGAGTGTTTTGCTTTCATTGAGACTAGCCTTATCCATGTTGATTTGGAGGTAGGATCGATTGTCTATGGTGGTTAAAAGATAACAGTTTCGTTTTGGAAGCATTAACATTTACAAGCCATTGCTTACCACAGTCTACAACAGGATGGAGGTCTTTTTGAAGATCAGCAGCGAGGTTTGCTTTGTCAGCCTTGGCATATTTCTCAAGTTGGCGTGAGTAAATATTGGTGTTGTCAGAGTAAATACCTACTTGAGATTTGATTACATCAGAGAGATCGTTGATGAAGATCAGAAAAAGCGTAGAGCCTAGAATAGAGCCTTGAGGTATACGAACGTTCATATAATAGTATAGGAAAGCATGCCTGTTCAATCTGAACTTCATTACACAATTTGAAAGAACGACTAGATTGAATCAAACAAGCGTCCATTTATACCATAGTCCTGTGGTTTGCGTAGAAGGCTAGCATGCCAGACTCTATCCAATGCTTTGGAAATATCTTCAACAACAACTCGAGCTTCGCCGTTCTTATCAAAAGATTGGTATATATATATATATATATACTGTGGTGGTTTTTAGCATATCAGCAGTGGAGTAGACCTGGTGAAGCGGAAATCATGCTGTTTATCGGAGAAAAGGCTGTGGACTGTGAGATGTTGAACCACTTAAAAAATTAATAATAGCTTCGAACGTTTTGCCAAAAATCGGTAGAAGGCAGAGAGGGCGATAATTAGAGGGGTCTCTAGTTCTCCAGAGTTCTTAAATACAGGAACTACAGAGGAGGACTTCCACAAGCAGGGAATCAAGAAGCAGAGAGGCAGGAGTTGTAGAGTTTGGTGAGGACAGAGGAATGGACAAGGATGTAATCCAAAAGCTAAGTAGCTTATTGAGTTGTCAGAAAAATCTTGTTGGAAACAAAGAAATGCGTACTGGATTGTTATGTGATATCTGTATTTATATATGGCAGCGAATACTGAACAATTCCATCAAAGATTAAGAATGACTTTATGCAATGTGATTCTACAGAATGATGCTGAGGATAATATAGACCAAACATCTGAGCAATGACGAGGTTTTGGAGAGGATGGAAAAGAAAAGGATGCTTATACTTAACACCAGGTAAAGACAGTTGAAATTTCTGAGATATGCATTGAAAAAAGAAGGCTTGGAAAATATTATACTAACAGGACACATAGAGGAAAAGAAAGTCAGAAAAAAACAACGCATGACATACTTAACTGGCTTGAGCAAATGGATGGAAGAGCAGCTTTTTTGGGGGGTTAACAAGAAAAAGGGTGTTAAGAACTACAGACGATAGGGAGATATAGAAAGCTATGATCGCCTACATCCTGAATGAACATGACACGAAGAAGACGATAGACCAGAACAGAATCGTAGACTAATTTTTATAACAATGTATAACGAATGTGAGGTCCGTGGAATTTTCCACTTAATGTGCTACATAAAGAAAATAATCATCCGAATTCCGATGAATAGATCGTAGAGCAGAACATTGAACCGGTGACGTTTTGTTAAATATATTCGAACAAACATTGCGATATTTATGCTCAGAATGATATCAGAAAGAACAATATCAATTCAAAAAGAATTCATGCCTGTTTTATATTTAATGGAAAGGCGTACAAAAACAGATAACTGCCTGAAGTACTAATCATTATGTATTTTGTATGGTTATTAGAAGAATCCAGAATATATATTGGAAACAAACTGCCTGCGAAGGGATAGAAAATTAAATCAGTGAATATACAAAACTAGAAAGTGTCGTAAGACAAAGATGCGTCATCTCACCGGTCTTATATAACTTTTACAGTGAAGCGATCCTGATCAAATTAGAAATCTCACTGGGATTATTTGGGATAATATCTTAACAATATAAAGATATGCAAATGACAAAGCATCGATAGAGGATACAGATAGCAAATAACAGGGACATTTCTAATGGCAGTCTATGTAATTTAATTTCATCATGCGAAGTTTACTTTTAATAAACACATTATTCAGGGAAAAATAAAAACAAAATATTAAAATTACCTTTTTAATGGCAGCACAGTTGACCGAAAAAGAAGTGGAGACTTATGGTCTCGTGGCTTTACCTCTCCAAAGAAAGCAATTGATTCGCCTATCGGTCAATTTCAAGAGAGTAGGGTTGGTAGGATTGTAAAGATATTAGACACAAGAGGTGGTGGATATGTTTTTTAAAAAAAAACAAACAAAAAGTTAATTAGGTCTGAGCAAAAGGTTGATGGAGCGGGGTTTGGAAGAGATATCAAAAGAAAAATGTCTGAGAGCGACAAGAGACAGTGCCAAGTAGAAGTTCATGATCGCCTACGTTGTAAAGGTCACGGCAGATGAAGAAGAAGAAGGGAAAGAAAAATGAAGAAAGGACTAAGTATCAATTGTAAACGGCAGTGTTCATGGTTGTCCGCAAAATGAAGAGTCTAAGACGAAAACTACGAGGTGGAGATAAGAAAAATCACGACGGTTCAAAATTTTGAAAGCTTCGAGGAAGCTTTTTAACAATAAAACGTGACACTGAATCCTGACGTTAATTTAAACAGTGAAAGTAATTCAAATTATTAAGAGAAAAGAAATTTTGTTAAAAAAATAGTGCCAGAAACCTGTTTTTCTATATGACAATAAAATGAAAGGGAATCTCGTTACAGATGAAGAGAAGACAAGAATCAACAAAAAATAGTGAAGGATGCTGGGAATGCAATGGACTGAACATTTGACTAAGGAACTAAATTGAAACAAAACGCACACTTTTACATAGTGTCAGAAATAATTATTTGAAGTTTTTGCGCAGTTAATGGGAAAAGTTGGTTTGGTAAATCTGATACTCTCATGACATACGGAAGACAACACGGACATGACCTTGTGTAAATGTTTGGCGAAAGAAGGAATATAAGAGATAGTAAAAAGACAAAACTTTCTAGTAGCGACAAGGAACAGGAAATTACGTTGTGAATGGAGACAGATCATAGAGTAAGCAATGCCAACATTAGATTGACATTTTGCACTTACATTCTTTTATCAACAAATTTCGCGCAACCTTGTTTTCTTTGACGATCAATATAAAAAGTTGATTGCATAATTATTCATTCCTCGTGACGAAGATTGTCTTTTGTATTAGAATTCTATATGTATAGAATAAATGAGACTTTACTTTTACAGTTAATTCCTTATTTCGCGGGTTTTCTAACGGAAGTTTTCCTTTTGCTGTCAATCACAAAGAGATAATTGACATAATTTGAAACTTTGACAAATGCAAGGCACATAGAAAGTAAATGACCAACTAGAAAGCATTGGGCAAATGAATGAAGGAAGATGCGACACAATGACAAAGACGGATAGCAAATTAATCGGAAATATTTCGGTCAACATTAGACAGAAAGTCGCAAAGAATCAGATAGTAACGTGTCAAAACACATGCATACACATATGCGTATATATATATATATATATATATATATATATATATATATATATGCGTGTGTGCGTGTGTGTGCATGGAAGTGTGTGAGGAAACTGCTCAGATGTCAGTGTTGACAATCTGTTTCCAGTGTAAACACATGAAGAGCGCCTTTAAGATTAAACAGACTGTCAGACACTGGGTGTTGACCTCAGTGTCCATTTTTATATTTATGCTCTCTATCCATGATATTGTGGATTTTAGCACATAAATATTGAATGCCATAGAATTATATTGTTATAATATATATATATATATATATATATATATATATATATATATAGTCATCCGTGGACAGATCTATTTCGCTGTATCACAGCTCATCAGACAGCTGATTGCCTTTTACCCAGGATTGAAACCCGAGCGAACGTGCAGAGATAGACTGGATGTTCATGGAAGTTAAATAAAATTAAATTAGGTTCATGCTTTTCAAAAACTTCAGAAAATTTTAAGTAGAGGAAAACTACATGTAGATAAAAAATAAAACTAAATAATTTTTTACTAATATGTATAAGATAACTCTGTACATACTAACTTGAACATCGTTTTATTACCCCTGAATAATAATATTATACATGTCTGTACCTTCATATGCATAATTATTAATTCACATAACTATATATATATTACGGAAATCAACGAATTTTAACGAAACTTGGTTATAAGCAACCGACAATTTGAAATGAATAGATTATTTACGATAAATTTTTATTACGTAAATGTGTGCCATTCGACAGGATTCGAACCTGCGACCCCTATCTATATAGGGGAAGCTACCATTTGATCTGGCAACATCATAGACCTCTCGACCACGAATAGGTTCCAGTCCAAGCGATGTTTTTATCAAGCCTATATAACACAATTTTCGATCCATTGTAAACAAATATATCTGCTCTGAAATATATCGTAATATCAACAAAAGTAAACATGTTACGGAAATCAACGAATTTTAACGAAACTTGATCATAAGCAACCGACAATTTGAAACGGATTTTTTATCGATACTCGTATTTAGCTTCCCCTATATAGATAGGGGTCGCAGGTTCGAATCCTGCCGAATGGCACACATTTACGTAATAAAAATTTATCGTAAATATCGTAAATAATCAATTCATTTCAAATTGTCGGTTGCTTATAACCATGTTTTGTTAAAATTCGTTGATTTCCGTAACATGTAATATACATTTTTGTCATAAAGATTTATCGTAAATAATCAAGCCGGTAGATACAAATATATAATACTGTTTCATTAAAAACAGAATATGTACTTAAATACGAGTATCGATAAAAAATAATATTCAAACAATTCATTTCATATATATATATATATATATATATATATATATATAGTTACGACTGTAAGAGTTATACTTACCAAAAATGCACAAAAATATTTTGAAATACGAAAAAGAAAATCTATTGTATAAAAAGGCGATTACCTTCAACCACGGCCTCCAGACAACTTCGGAATCTCCTGCATTTTTTCTGAAAGATCTTTTTGTGTAAGTTGGTGAATGCAACCATAATCCTTGCCTTCAGATTATCTTTGGTTTTACAAGGTATTTTGAATTTCTCTCGCTTAGCTGATCCCTACATAATAATCAAGGGGGTTGCAGTCTGTTGTTTAGGTGGCCAGTTCCAAGGGTGATGAGTTCGCAGATATTATCAAATCAATGTATTTAATTATTATTTTGAAAAAAAAAATTGCAGACAATCCTTCATCTGTCATTACCCTAACAATATAATGGGGAGATAACTGGCATGTAAACGACAATAACTCAGAAATGCTTGAAACATTTCGTCATTGCATTATTGGCACTGAGTTTTTTCCAATCACAATGTAAGATTTCGATGTCAATGAATCTCCATGCTTTGAATCTCTATACAGACTGAGATTCAGACCACAACTCGAACTCTTATATATGATACATTGCTAAAGATACTTGGAAAAATATCGATATTTTCTATTGCTCCAGGAGAAGTTCTCGGTAAAGTTCAAAGGAGGATCCGCAATGTAATCGATCTTCATTTGTCAGCTCGACTCCAGTCACTTTCTCATTGATTGAATGTGGTTTCGCGCTGACTTTCCTACAAATATTATAACAGCTTCTGCTCCAACGTGCTTATCTTCTTGTTGACCCCACTCCATGCATTTACTCAAGATACTAGACTAGCATCAAGATCCTACATTTTAAAAATCAAAACAGTCAAATGTAGCCACCACTTCTACTCCCACAGCTTCTTTTTCCGCACGTCCCACCTATGAAAATTCCTTCCTATTTTTCTTTTTGCGACCATGATAGTTACAATCTTCAAGACTTTAACTGCAACGTCAATTTTTTTTATCTCCTAGATTCCCTTCTTTTGTATAAGTTTGTATAAGTTGGTGAATGCAACCATAATTCGTGCCTTCAGGTTATCTTTGGTGTTATCCTTTCTCCGACGCCCTCTGTATCTTGTTCTTTTTACTTTCCGCTCTACCCACACGTAACGCTCTGCTCACCAGTATTCCCATTATTCTCTTATCCGACACTCTTGTATCTTGTTATTCTCTCTTTTCGTTCTACCCTTTTGTAGTCCCCTGTGCACAAGTGGTAATATTGCTATGCTTAGGGGTGAAACGATTATGAAAAAGAAACAAAATTACTGCCATGCGTTATCTTTACAAGAGTTAGACTAGACCAACAATAGAGTATTGTGGTCATGTATGGCTGGCGTTGCTCAGTCAGCACTTTTTAGTCTTTACAGACCCCAAAGTTTACCAAAAATATGTGAGGAGACTACTTTTTGTATACTTCTCTGCCTCTTTCAAAGAGACCAAGATTTGCCATTCTATCCCTATACTGCTGTTCAGGTAAGATTCATACTTTAATCCCGCCAGTTCAGTCCTTCAGGATACATCAGGCCACTTCTTCGAAGTCGAATCAGTCTCCTTTCTCTCGTCTACCAAATACAAAAATAAAACTTCCACTCGGACAGCTTTCTCCCGCGTGAGTGCTTCCTTAAACACTTAGATCTCGACCGTTTCATGTCAAGGATCATTTTTTATCATTTCTCCTTATCCTCGTAATATTCATAACCTAGAAAAACTTCTCTCTCATTGATATCATAGATTTATTGCAATATTTTATTTTTACTGGAATCTTCTACACTGAGTGACCATCGACTAATGTGTTGTATTTACGTTTATTAGGTTTTTACAGATATTCTGGTTTTATTTACACTAAAGTGTGACTTCAGAGAAAAAAGGCCAGTCTGAGATTCTGATGTTAATAAAACACTTACTAACCTCGTTAAAAGTTTGATTCATCCTGTTTGTATTAATATAGTTTCCAAATTATCCCCGGAACTAATGACAAATTAGTATCAAATGAGAAAAAGCAAATTATATCATAATTGCGTAGACATTTAAAATGTTTTATGTCTATGCTACACAGACAGTGTTCTTGTAAATAACATTTAATCGATGGGAAAGGCTTTTTTAAAAGCCGCAGTGCAATGTTAAAAGTACCAAATATTTAGGAAGTAATTTTGCATTCTCAGAAATGAACTGAATAGCACAAATTTATTTCGGTAATATTGAGTCTAAATTTGGTCTGAATATGAAGATAAACTACATACAACAGTAAGGCCTCCGATCGGGAGGATTGAAGATTTTGAGAGCATGAAGCCACCTTTTAACTGATATTGTTCACAAGTCTACCCTGACCCGGGGTGGTGGCTCCAGTTAAGGTCCTAGCTATGGCAAAATATCAAACACCCAAACAAAAATCAACAATACAATTTCATAGTAAAATGACTAAAACTAAAATTGTATAGTAAACTAACAAGACAATTTAATTGTAAAACTACCAGAAATATATATATTTAATAATAAAATTGCCAACAATACATTTTTCATCTAAAACTATACATTTAAAAATCATACCTTTTACCCGGAAAATATTTGGATTTCGACATTAAATAGTCCATAGGGGCTGATATTCCACTAAACAAAATCAGACAATCAACTATCTCGCAAACATGTATACACACAAAATATGAGTTTAATCTACCATGTATTCATTTATGAAAACAGAATAACATAATTCTTATTACTTCAGAACTGACAATAAAATTAAATTTCGGCATCAAATGAGCCATAAGAAGTTGATTTGTTAAACAAACAAATCAATTTATCGACATCTTAATTATGCACTATGTCTCTAAAATAGTTACAAATCAGGCACGTGCCGTCAGTAAAGTCTCCGAGTAGGCAGCTTGTAACATTCATAATTTTGTTGGATAACGTGCATATTGTGTCACCTTGGTCTCCTAGATGGCATGTCTTTGTTACTTATACCGAATCTTAGTGAATTCCAACATTTCTTTTATACTGGTTTGCAAACCGACAACTGGATTCGTTTTCCGCTAAAAGAACAATCATTACCAAACACTGAATTTCGATTTTCGATCACCACTTGAACCTATAAGATTAATATATTTTTCTCTAAAACAAGAAAATATGCCAGCTAAGCAAATTGGTACACACCTCTCCAAATTGTTAATAAAATACAATTACCAGTTAAAGCTACTGTCTTTCAGTAAAATCTTTATTACTCAAGTGAAAGAATATTTATCTTATTTGCTTTGTATGTTACAAATAGCTATGGAAATATAAGCACGGCAAACACATAAAATAAAAGTAATATTTGAGATATTATCTAGTAAATAATTAAATATAAAAATTCAAACAGATATAGAAGAAGGTTTCTGACCTGACACGTAGACTCTAGTGGCTTTTCCACAGCCGGGACATGGATTCGCCCTGCCTTTTCCATAAATATTTTCATGACACTTGTTCTAATGAACTCTGCTTGGTAAGTCGAACGATAGGAAGTGAGGCGTATCACTAGATCGGTCTCATCGTTTTACTCTTGAATTAGAAGTGAGATGTAATCGTATGTTCTATTATAATAGTTTATTTTCTCGCAATTTTCAAGTGTAGAACTCTCATCCGTTTTTCTACTTCTTTACCACCTACAAACTTAAAAATGCCCGTTTTCTGACGTCATATAAACCGTTCTTTTATTTCCCTTTCCTCTCACTAAAATCTTATTCTTTTTTATTCTCATAGCCCATTGTAGTGGTATTATCACCTTGATTGGCGTGAGATGATTTAAAAAATACTTTAACATAAATGCTATAGTCATTTAACTCAATTTAACCCAACTCTCTAAGTTATTTGTTCGATACAGAAACTTAGAATAACATAGAGAGATAAGCTAAAGGGGGATAACTATATGACATCCGAAAGTAGCATCACACATAGAATGATAATAATATACTCCAGTGATCGAAATAAAGGGTTCGGTTCAAAATTCACAGTCCCTGAAGAAGGCTGGAACATCCAACGACTAAAACATGAACAAGACAATAAAGAGGAGGATAACAGTCTGATCAATGTAAATAATGCCATAGTTATTATATAACTCATACGAAAACCAATACTACCAAATAAAATATTACACATATTTATAACAGGTCTTATAAAATGAACTTCACGAAAATTAGAAATGTTAATGTCATATGTTTAGTGCTAATTTTATTGTGAAAACATTAATTTACAGCGTGTAAATACAATATAAAATTTAATCGTGCCACATTGGTTTTTACAAGCGCTATTACTAGACATGTATTCTCATGGCCAATTCTATCTTTTGCATCAGAAATATTACTATTATTGGCCCAGTGGCTCTAGACATTGGAAATTAAGTTACACTTTCCTAGGATTCCTATTAAAAAATTTCTGTGTTCAACAGAGAGGATTTTGGCTTTATAATATTCCAAATGCGCTCAGTTGAAAACATACTCGGACGAGCATGCTTATATAACTTATTAACTGCTCAATATAATTGAACTTCTACCAATTTTGGATTTCTAGAATCTTCATGTAGAACGATTACAATCGTATTATTCTTTAAAGTTAATGCTAAGAGTTAGCATATTATTGGTTAAGATGGTGCAATTTAAATGTTTAGAAGAGAAAATCAGAGAGTTAGGTTCGAATGCTAGTCGTTTTTTGCATTCACTTACGGGTAAATACACTTGAAAATTGCATGAATGGGTAACTTCTCCATCAGAAGTTAAACAGTAGAACTTATACTGGTAAAAACCACAGTTATCTCCAAACATTATTGATGCATCATTTGCTGGCAAAACTACTCTTGGAATAAGAAAATAACTCAGAAAAGGTTGATAAACTGTAAAAAATATTCAATCAACCTTATCGGATTAAAAAATTCGTATTTACACCAAAAACTATAGTTAAGACCGATGTGAGTTGGCAAAATCATTAATACTCACGTGACACATATTTATATCCATGTCTGTTTGATTTGTATTATGTCAATAGACATTGCAATATAATCGCGTCAAACAAGAAAAAAAAAATTCATACTTGGCATGTTTCATAAAATTCCTGCTTGACGTACAACAGAGAGAGTATGATAGAGGGAAGGAAAAAAGATATTGTGCGTATGCCTGTGAGCCTGCGTGTTCGTGTCTGTGCACGCAGGCGTGTTGGTTTAATAATGTGAGTACCTTACCGAGATGCCTATGTGAAAGTGTGTGAGATTAATAAGATATGCGGAAATTATGATACAAGAATAAACTTATGCCGTCACATATGCACAAGTATTATTGCATTGGATGCTCAAAATGTAAGATTATCGGCAGTTCTATATTAATCTCTGCAGTATCCCATACCTTACACTAATACAATTCTGTTCTTTCAGGTTTTTACAAAACATTTTATTGGCAAATATCTTTAGTGATTTTGTTCCCAAGACAACGTGAAGTTTTTACCGAGAACTGAACAAAAGCAGGAAATCTTTAGCAAAAGATACATTCAAACAAACACGCATATAAGCTGTCAACACATATGTATGTGGGGGTGTTACTATGTTAACAGATTATATATGTATTTGCTTGAATACATATATATATATATATATATATATATATATATATATATATATATATATTATTGGTGGATAGGTAGAGAGTGGGAGGAAAAGATATGTGTGTGTGTGTGCGTGCCTGTATTTTAAGATGCATAATATATTCAAAACAAATGTGATTAGACATAGAGAAAATATCATTAACGACGTATTTTGATTGAATGTGCAAATATATATATATATATATATATATATATATATTTAGTGTATCGAGGCAGCAGATAATTTTCAAAACATATCTATTAGATATAAGAGACAATCAATGTTTATTATGTCTAATCATGAGCCGTTCTAAACATCATATTTTGGATTTAATTTCAGGTTAAAATAAAGAAAAAATTCCCTAACATTTGGATAATTTCTTATTAAGTTGGTTTTAAGCTTTTGACTCACATGAACCATTTTCAGAGAGGTTACAAGGACGTTAACATAAAAACATCCACCATCAGCGACGATTTTATCTTTTGTTGACATAAAAATTTGCTAAGCAACGATAACAGTTACCAAAAATAGCAAACGCAGTTTGTAATTTTGTAATGCGGCTTAATGACGTCACACCGCGTGAGAGCTCGAAATAATAACAGAACCATATATTTAAATGCAATGTAATGCGTTATGGCCAGATTTAAACGTGATTTTATTAAGTGTGGTTTGTTTGGATTTAATGTAGATGGGCTCCTATAACTGAAGGTTCTTTTTACTGTGTGTATGAATGAGGATTATTGTATTGCTGACTAAAATCGGCCTGGTATTACCTACATGGCTATGTTTCTCTAAGAAATGTTGTTTAATTGTACTCTGAGTCAAAAGCTTAGAACCACCTTAATACAAATTTACCCAAATGCTGGAAATATCACTCTGTTGTGTCTGGACACTGTAGGAGATTACGGTATCTAATTTAATTTGATTTTTACTTAATATTTATCCCAGAGATTCCAAAACATTTTATGTACAGGTTTGTCTTTCTTTCTAACAAAAAGAAGCAAAAGAAACCAGATGATCTAGGAAAAACAATGTAAATAAATGCTTCGGTATTCATCACACACACACACACACACACACACACACACACACACACACACACACACACACACACATACGCCACATAAAGAACAAATCGAGTAAAAATATACAGTTTTTAGTATTTATGTTATAAATGTGGCCAATAGAAAGTAGAGCAATATATCATTATAATATTTCTATTAAAAGTGATTAAAAATAATGAAAACATTTATAAAAAGTAAACGATTTTTTTTTACATTTTCCTAAAAATATCCTTTTTTCTTATTAGTTAACAAACATCGCATGACGAAGTACAATAAGAAGGATTGAAACATGAAAGCTTTTTTGTAGCGTAGTAATATCTTTTTATTATAAACACTTATAATAAAAATTTTATACTGATATATATATATATATATATATATATATATATATATATATATAGTCATCCGCAGACAGATCCGTTTCGCTGTATCACAGCTCATCATTACGGTTAGACATCCGATTGCTTTTACCCAGAATTATATATATATATATATATATTATAAGAAAGTTAAATATCACATAGATTAAAAACTTAAGCATTTACATACTGATGAGCTGTAATACAGCAAAACAGATCTGTGTGTGGATGACTATAGTATATATATGTATAGTGTGCGAAGGAAAAATTCATTTTTCTACAGGACTTGAGACTCAACAGGGAATGATTGCATTAATTGTCTGGAGGAAGTAGTGCTGAACTGTGTCAAAAGAATTTGGAAAAGAATGAGTCGAATGATGATTACGAAAATGCGACATCTTAGAAAACACGCTGATCCTCCTAGTAAGAGAAAAATCCCTAGAATTTGTTCGTGAGGGCCTCAGACGCAACTCACAAGTCTACATTAGTCGCCTTAATGAGGCAGTACTGCCGTGGCTAAAGAGGGTGGGTGACACACAAACAAGAGAATCAAGTCATGGCTGTTAGTCAATTCCTGCGACGATATCACCTCTTACATCTTATCCCATAACTCCCCAGACTGCAGTCTACTTGATTATTATGGGTCGGACTCAGATGAGCGAGAGACTCCTTGAAACATCATATTAACCGAAAGCAAGGATTACGTTAGCATTCGCCAACTTAAACAAAGAGACCGTTCAGACGAGTGGCAGGAGATGCCTAAGTTTTCTGCAGACTGTGTTTGAAGCCAATGGTGATTTTATTTAATGAATTCACTGTTTAGTTTTTCAAGATATTTATTTAAAAATTGGTAAATATATCGTATTAGGCTTGAATAATATACATAGCTTCATGCTTTAGCTTGATTGATTGATTGATTGGCTTTATTAATGGTTTTGTAGGTTATTGAAAGGCAGTAAATATTCTTAGACCGTAAGATCATAATGTTTTAGTTATGCAATTTTAACTAATTAACCCATATCTGGGTGGAAACGAAGTAGATTAATAACTATTCCGATATATTTTCTCAGAAATCAATATAACAAACCTAACTCAAATGAACCCGGCTCTCCAATTAACAATAACGAATATTTATTCATTACACCACCCACACATCCAAGCTCACTGAAACTAGCATTCCCAAACGATCACACATCTAGGTACTGTGATCGTATGGGAACCAATGTTTCAATGTGATACAGGCGTAAGACTTTCTGTTTTAGATGTCTACTTGTTTTAAATATAGTGAAATAAAGAAAACATGATCAGATCTCTAAATACCTGATATGTCCTGGAAAGGAATATATATGTATATATCATCCGATGTAGTTAAGTCGTTTAGGCAAATGTAACCGGGTAGAACAATCTAGTAAGTAGACTTAATGACGGTACTCGACGTGTGCAGTATCCTGAGACATAGGTGTAGTCAAAAGCAGTAGACCTCTAGCGGATGATCTCTAGTAATAGACCTCTAGACGTCCTCGCCTTATTCTATAATTATGACTGTCACCAGCCAATTGCAGTGAGGAGGGACCAAATTTTATACATATTGATTAACTATTCATTACATCAATACCTAACTGCAAAAGATGTTAAATGGGAATGTCAGAACCTCATAAGCCGAGAAATTGAAAGATCTAGGAAGTGTTTTAAAAAACGACGGAAAATGTGGCACCGAAATCCGAACATGTATTTGAATAACAAAAAATTATAATATAAGTTTTCCTATATTCGAACGAATTTGTAATCATGTCACCCCAAACCAAGGAAGGAATGCCACTAGTTTGCTTGGAAAGAAACAAAGACTGATAATAAGAAAGATTGAGAAAAGGACACAAGTTAAACGGGTTTCAAGAAGGCAGAAGATGGTGACTGATGTTGCATTTAAACTTTTTCAGGGAAACAAGATTAGCAACTAGGTCCCACCCTTTTACAGTTAAACAAATAAGATGTAACCGTAAATTCTACTCCAACAGCTTCTTTTCTCGCGCTTCCCGCCTGTGGAACTCCCTTCCACAAGTCTGCTTTCCCAACAGCTACAATCTCCGGGTGTTTAAATGTAGGGTCAATAGACACCTCCTATCACACTAACTCCCAATTATTCTCAAAACACTATCATCTACCCAACCCTCATTCTCGGTATCCTTACCCGCCTATCACCCACCCTCTGACATTTCCTATATTTAATCATCCTTTCTCCACTCTATGTAGCCCCCTGCGCACTAGTGGCAGTGACATGCCTTGCTGGGGTGAAACGCTTATAAAAAAAAAAAAGTAAACGGAAGTGTTCCATATGTGGGACGTGCGTAAGAAGAAACTTTTTGTGTAGACGTAGCGATTGCATTTAGCTATTTAAACAGTAAAAAAATATAGAATTAGAGGCAAATCTAGTAGCAAGCTTAAATTCATATATACGTGATAGCATGAGAAAAGGAGATGTTACCATTTAAATATTTAAAAAAAGACAGAAGATATCCACGTCCCATCGAAGAGAAAGTGACTGAAGTCGAGATACCAAATCAGGATTGATTGCCTTATAGATTGTTCTTTGCATTTTGTCAAGAATCTCGAGATATTCAGCAGAAGTTCCCCCAAAAATATAATAATACCTATTAGGGTTATACAACCCTGGACGAAAACGTTATAATTTCTTCTAATTTTGAAAATTGCTCTCTCAAAAAATCCCGTTCCTTGAGCGTTCAAAAAATCCTTGTTACGTGAGCGTTCTTAAAAAATGGTAAAATCAGTTATTGAAAAACGCCGGAAGATACCACAAGGTAGAAACCTAGATCGCGTTATAACTCGTTTAAAAATGAAAAATATTCAGAAGATCTACAATATAACAGCTGTTCACACTTTTTAATATAAATGTTTACTGGTCTAATTTTATTATGACCAAAAACTAAGTAATTAAATACTCAGTATATATTGTATGTGGATGACTAATATATTATGCCCTCGTTACGATTGAGCACTTTAGAGAAGAAAATTTGTAAAACAGTTGCCGCTTCTGCGATACTCTTCAAAATTGAATTGAGGTTTTCAGTGACTGGCGTGTGCTTAGACTGATTATTTACAAAACGTTAAAATTTCTTTTCTCTGATTCCATGCGTCTAATGAGGTCGAGGAGCCACTATGCAGAGACACCATCAAAACTTATGACCATCAAGTAAATGTGTGCTGCCAAAGCCTTGTCGAACATTTGGGCGATATCATTTTTCACACGTAATTGCTCTGGCTGAAATAACATGATCCAATAGTGAACTCAATAAAAGTTTACAAATAACACTGTTTTATTTATTGCTAATTCGATCTGTCTTAATGGAACATTCTCTCTCTCTCTCTCTCTCTCTCTCTCTCTCTCTCTCTCTCTCTCTCTCTCTGTATATATATATATATATATATATATAATCGGATTTTTATATTACCAGTTAGAAAATTTATCCTGAATTTCTACAATTTTATCACTTTCAAGGTTTCTTGTTTGAATTTTACAACGATAATTATATGCATTAAAATTATTAAGTTTCTTTTCTCAATCATTTTATAAAATGATCTCTTATAGTTTGCTTGTTTAATCAATAAATGAAGAAAAACCTTCAAGTTTTCATGTACTGGTGATGCAAAATAACAAAGATCTTTTCCAAATAACAAAAACCACATAACTTGAATACTTCCAACACCAGCAATGACAAAAATGGGTAATACCTGTAAATATTAGAAAAAATTAATTATATAATTAATATGATAACTGTTCACAAGATATTAAGGTAACATTTTGGAAAGAAAGCCCTACAAATACTAGAAAGAGCCAGTCGTTAAACGTATTGACAAATTCTGTTTCTGAAGAAAAATTGTTTTAAGAAAATATTTTATAAATTTCAGCTGACAGTATTGTCAAATATTTGGAAACGGTTAATTTTCTCATGAAAATATCTATTAAAATCTTGTTGAAATATCAAAACTCAGAGTAAGTTAGTTATGAGATTATATAATGACTACTGAAAGTAAATAACAATTCTATTCTTAATCATTCTTGAAGAGTTCATTAAAAACACACTTCTAAAATGTTTCTCAACTTTTGTTCGTTTTGTTTATTGATAGATCGCTGTTGGAGACTTGTACAAGTCGATCTACACGGTAATTTGCTTTCTGCTGTTAATCTCAATTGTTGGGGCAAGTGGAAATCCTCCTTCGATGTGAACGTGTCCATGAAAACGATTTCCTGATTAGCTTTCTTCTGTAACAAACCAACTGTGCTATTAATTCGCTTGCTTTGGTTTTGTACTGGTGTCTCGTGGAGATGAAACACATGTACGTGAAGAGAGCATTTATGCATTCATTCCTCATATGCTTCCTATATCCGCTCCATTTGTTGCCTATGAATGCAGATCATCTCCTTTTTAGTCTAGCAGGTCATAGGAATCGATCATATGCTGCAAAGAGACAGTCTTTAATCTGTAAAAATTCAAACTTAGTCTCAAATCACTCGTCAACATTCTGTAAGCGTTGTTCAAGTTAGCTATATAAAGCTAGTTCATTTTTCCAATCAGAAAATGGGATTAGGATCATCAGTTAACATTACCTTAAATTATTATAAGGCAGTTGTAATTGTTTCAAGCCAAGCAAGTCATCTGTAGTGGAGTTACATAGTGTCAAAGAGAATGAAAAGATCTTAGTGATTAGAAATGAAGAAAGGACAATAAAGGAACAGGTTTCATGGAGATAGAAGACATCACACACTTTATTGTTGAAAATATTCCTTACACATGTATTTGATAATTGTCCATAACTTTAATAAAGTTGACACACGTGTTTAATACGCACACACACATATACATATATATTAACTAACGTTACCGTCAAACTCATACCCAAACAGACAAGCCCTTTTTTTAGATAAATACACTAAACTCATATAGCACCACGGTTACCTGTTAAACGGTGTGCTGATCACTAATTCATCCACTTGATTGGATAGATCTAAGATCCCTTTCTCATAGATTTGACTTCGCAAACCTCAAGCTATTTCCATAGCAATGCATACTTTAGCAAATTTTAATCAATTTTGATTGTGTTCCGGTATAGTATGTGACCGACATTTTGAATGTGGCCTACATAATTCTGTCCCTGGTATTGCATGTGGTATAACTTAAAAAGCGTAAATTAAGGGTTAGAGTTAAGTTGATGGTAAGGTTAGGGTTAGAAAAAATAGTTAATTTTAATAAATAACCGAAAAAATATACTTATAATTATACACTTACTGAGGTTAGACACATTGAAACCCGGTAGCCCATATACTATATTAGTGTCAAAAACGTAGGCTACATACTATACGGGCACCAAAGATTGTAGGTAGCAAGTAAACAAGACATTGGAAGGGAGTTCAACGGTCCAGGAGTGCGACAAAAGAAAGTTAGAAGTGAAAGTGGTTTCTAGCTATTTTAACAATAAAACGGCAATGTGTAGTTGCCAATGTAGTCGTACGCTTAAACTAAAGAATAGGAAAAGACGCTGATCAAAACAGTTGCCATTAATATATTTATAGAAATGCTGGTTTAAATAAGAAAGAGATTGAAGTCGAGATGCTAAGTCAGGATCGGCAATATTACAGATATTTCTTTGTTTGAAAAAGATCACTTATGCAGATATAGTATTGATGTCAGACAAACAAAGAAAACAAATTGATCTTCTAGGCAGGTGAGAAAAAAATCGCGGAAAAAGAATAAATCAATTTTAAAAAAACAAAATATATCGTTATCAGCAAAAGAAACAGCTTAAGGAACTTAAATCAATCATGCACAGGAATACGGGGCGAGTGTTTTTACAGACGATGAAAATTGTGACCCCAAATCCTAAGGCGAATTATGATAGCAAAATATAACTTCAAAATGTTAAACAAACTATTAAACAACAAGCAAATTTCATCAGAAACGAAGAAAATAGCGAAGAACTATGTAATACCATTGCTTTTAAATGTCAGTGAGTGATAGAAAATTTCCTTGTAGATGAAGAGGAGATATGAGGCAGCAAGGATATGGTTCTACAGAAGGATGTTGAAAATACAATGAACGTCTTATCAACGAGGATATGCTAAGAAGAATTGGAACAGAAAAAAAGCACTTATACTAAGAGTCAGAAAAAGACACGCGTTAGGAGCAAATCAAACTGGGAGAATTTGATTTCAAAGCAGAAGCAAATAATATCATCACATAAGTTAATAAGTAGGCTTGTCTAAATGCATGGCTGAGTAGGAACGAGAGTGAAAAGACCAACGTTACTTAAATCTACAAGATATAGAAAATTATAAAGTAAAAGGATCAGACACCTCCTGAAGTAGGTTTGACGCAGAAAGTAATCGAAAGGTTTTGTTTTTATTTGAATGAATGTGCTATCGTTGTAGTTTGTTAAAATGAGTTATCAGGTGAATAATTTGATATCGTGTATTTTCCAGGAATATTAAATTAATTGATATCAAATTTATCTTCTTACAGAATCTTATATATCATTATAGTTACTAGTTGAACGGTGTGCAGATACCTGATTCATCCGTTTGATGCGAATACATCGAAAATATACATCTTTCCCAAGTCTCTTGCTGTTTATATAATAATGCATGTCTTAGTTCCAGTTGATCACATCAAAGGGATGTAATGCTAACAGGGTGCAATCCAAAATTTATAATTTTGAAAAAAAAAATGAATTAATGAAATTTTCCAGCAGCTAGGTGAACCTGGATTTGAACTCGTCTCGTTGAAAAAAGGCTGAAAATCAACGAGACGAGTTCAAATTCAGGTTCACCTAGCTGCTGGAAAATATTTTAACTAGAAATTACCGCAGGTCATGTATAAAAAGACATAGAGTCTGTAAAGAATCATGAGTACCTACGTTCAGAGTATAAGAGTCATGAACATAAAATTTAGACAATAAGAAAAAAAGCAGTCATGCTTACCAATCCTGTGCAGGTTATTTAAACCCAAGAAATATTCTTAGGTTGTAAGAAAGTTTTGAGATAATAATAATAATTTAGTGACACATGTCTTACAAATTAACCCGTAGCTGGAGGAGAACAGGTGGTTGTATACCTTTATCAATTTTATTTGCGTGTGAGTGAATGCAAAGAGACGCAACTGCAACTGGAACTTGGCTTTCTAATTAAAAATTCTGAGCTATTATTCATGACTCTATCTGAACATCAAAGCTTATAGCACCTGCTTTTCTAAAGCGGTCACCCATCAAGTCACTGACCATCTTCGAAGTGGCTTAAGGAGATGTAAATGCACATGACACAAGAAAGATTAGTAGCTAAGTTAATTGATAGAACGTTGCTGGGTTATCCAGAATTGTATTATTGTAAGGTGAATTAAGCAGCTCTTGTTTTCCTGTGCCACTCACGTCTATGAAAATAATGTTACAAAATGGTATTTTCATAAACATTTACTTATACATAAGATGTACTTAAAAATGCCTGTCAAATGATGGTAACATATGGATATGTATTTAAAATAAATACAACACAACGGCAAGTGAATCAAAACAGTTATTTTGTTTCTGATATCAAGTTACTGGCAACAGATACCAAAGAATCATCCTTGAGAAAGAAACCAATACAATTTGAAGTTATTTAGCTCTGGTGAGCTCCAGGTTATCGCTAAGACAGATATTTGTATATCTGATGAGATTCCGATACTGTTGCAAAAGCAATGCCCGGCTAAGCGTTGAAGACATTTTAGACGTAAACATGACAAATATAGATGCGTAGACTGGGATTTGTTTTCGCGGATCAATTCTCTCACTTTCCATTCACCTTTCAAAAATTCTTTTATCATTTTTAACAGGTATTCTTCTTTTCTGATCTCTTCGATTCTCTTAATATATATATATATATATATATATATATATATTAACATTATCAATTTTTCTATATCTCTTTGTGATTCCATTCTGGTGAAATGGCTTCGGTTTTCACCAGGAAGCCCCATTCTTCAATTTCACACTCCTCTTGAAAACACGTGATTCTTTCTTAAGGCGACAGGTGCTTTGTTACACACAACATATGCATATTAACAGGCAAGTGTGTATATATGGAAAGCTAAATATAAGTGTTTATGTAAGCATATGAGTAAATATTTGCTAACAAATATTTATTCGTGTAATGTCATATAGCCATGTGTCTGCCAATATATATATATATATATATATATATATATATATATATATATATATATATATATATATCACTAAACTTTCTAAAGAAATGTTAAAATTTATATGTATATCGTTGAATGTAAAATAAAACTTAAATTTTCCTCGTAACAATACACACATACATAAACTCTTACAATTATATATATATATATATATATATACTTTATAAGCAAAAAGTTCAGTATATAATTGTTCAGTTCATAAATAAGTTCAGTGTATAATTGTTCAGTATATATATATATATATATATATATATATATATATATATATAAACATTTCTATTAAAAACATTTCTATTAAAAGTGCTTACAACATGTTTGAAGTAAAATGAAGATTTAACATAGAGACCATTTGTAAATATATATATATATATATATATATACGTGTGTGCGTGTGTGTGTTTATATATATATATATATATATATATATATATAATATATATATATATGTTTTGTTCATTAAAGATATATTAATTAATTGATTGTTCGATAAATCTTTTTAAAGAAATATTTACGTTTTCCGGCAGAGTTTAATCAGGATTTCTCCTAGGCAGAGAGACCTATCGTTAAATCGGATATGCTATTACAAAGAATAAATGTATAGTCGCGAATATTTTTTCATATACGGTATACGTTACATGTCGTCTACATTCTGTTTGTCAGACAATATCTCTACAAGCTACTTGCTACTTCAACGGCTACGTAAGGAAATGAAACCGTCGTCACAAATATGTAATTTTTAGTTAAATTTTGTTCAAAATTTGTTCACCAAATTAACAGTTTTTTTTTCAATGAGACGTAGATATTTTTATTTTCATTTAATTTTTTTTTTATTGATCAATTGTCCAGAGATATCAGATAATAGTATTGATTGATATCTTGAAAAGTGAAAATTCGAAATTTGTACTTGTACTTTTTTAGTAATTGCTTTGTTCACAAAAGGATACAAAACTGAACAGATATAAATTTTTTGAAAGAATGTTTCAAGAGAATGATTCGATAGACCGAGAAAGCTTTTCGTTTATGAGGTGCTATTCATTTTTTTCTTAATCAGCAACGTATTTTTTGATTGAGTTGGTGTAAGCACGTCGTATCTAACGATGGCTTCTCTTGCAAAACAAGAAGCAGTTTCAAATCTTGCCGGAAGGTGTATATTTCCATTTAATAAGATTTCTCAAATATTCAACACGGTAGACAAAAATAAATAAGTATACTGTTTTATAACAAAAAGAAGCGTCTACTTAATATATGTATCCACTAAAAATAACGTTTAAATATCCGATTCAAAAATAAACAATCTATTACTTCTTTAGAAATATATATGTGTTCTAATATATACTCATCCATATACATGCCTGTTTCATTGTATCACAGCTCATCAGTGTGACTATGAATCTAATTACTTCCAGACGAGATAGAAACTCGACCAATTTGGCATTAGTCAGAGATTGGCGCACGGCTAAGAGAAGAGGAAATTTTCACGTGTTATATATAAACCCAGTGAATATATAAATCTATCTTAGCAAATGTATGATCAGTTATGAAAATCTGTTTCATTCGTCAGAGATTGGCGCACGGCTAAGAGAAGAGGAAATTTTCACGTGTTATATATAAACCCAGTGAATATATAAATCTATCTTAGCAAATGTTTGATCAGTTATGAAAATCTGTTTCATTCGTCTGACAAAGAATGATGTTATTTATGCAAATAATCTTTTATATAATAGATACTGTTCGTGGAAAATTGAATTATGATCATCATCCTGTTACACTTCTTATCCGGATTTTTTTTAGTTGTATTTATAACGTTAGTGTAGTTGTCACAACTACTTCAAGACGATTGAATGAATACCGATCTTGAAAGATAATGCGTCACATTAAATGTGTGCAATCTGTAATGTTGAATTAAACTTTCAACGCGTGCAATGATATGTTCTGTTTTTTTATTTAATGAATCCTGGAGATTCGTACTTCTTTTAGTGAATTCACTACATCACACACATATCATGTGTACATATACTCACAGTTTTACATGCACATAAACATAAATCAATTTTACTTATATAGGTTTCATTAAAAATGACAGATAAGGTATTATCATTAAGTTTTTATATAATTTTCATGTGTTTGCATAATTCTTTCTTACCAAGAATTAATTTTGTTTTACATATATATAAACTCGTGGAACGTTTATGCATATAGAGTCTTGTGTATGTTAAGTTCTGAACACAGTCTCAGTGTTCGTAACAGGCTCCAAAAGAGAATCAGTAATGACTCTAGTTCTTTCTACACAACCCTGTATATATTTTCCTTTCTCTCCAGCTTTGCAACTGTCATCACATCTGTAATCTTATCCTTAACTGGTTCGTCTTTCTCTTAACTCTCCTCTTATCTAATATTTTACTTTTATGTAGCCCCCTGCACATTAGTGGCGTTACCACCTTGCTCGGGGTGATACGATTAAACATTTGCGAGATTATATACGCATTGGGATTCCTTCTGTCCAAAAAAAAAAAAAAAAACGTAAGATAAACATTATTAGAACCCAAGTTCATAGGGCATTAATGATGTGTTCTGATTCTTTCCTAGAAGATGAAATTAGTTTTATTAAGGAAACCTTTTGCCGTTTAGGGTATCCTCCTGACACTGTTCATTCGGTTATGCGTAACAAGATTTTGGAATTCAGTAAGGATAAGCTCAATACAGTTAAAAAGTGCTCTGTTCATCTTAAATCTCCATGGATAGGATCAAAGTGTGAAAGCATGTCTAAACAGATTTCATCAGATGTTCAATGTTGTTTTGTCTCAGCTGAGGTATGTATAGTATTTCAAACCCGGCCCATGTTATGTTCTGAACGCAAGGAGGCTCTCCATATACACCAAATTAATTCCATTATTTACAAATATCATTTTGGTTGCGGTACCGACTACATAGGGAGAACTACTTAGCGCCAGGACATGAGAATTAAGCAACATGTTTCAACTAAGATCAGGAACAACACCTTATCTCGAAGTGGACTCATCCCAAATACTAATGGTTCCGCTACTTGCGAGGAACTATTAAATAATAGAATGTGTGCTGCGAATTTTAGTGTCGACTGGTTCGCTATTGTGCCCCAGTCACACTCTTTGTTCCATTCTAAGGTGCTAGAGGCTTTATATATTGTGTCCTGCAAACCTTCCCTGTGCAAACAACGTGAATTTTGGAGGGTCGTTATTATTAGTTTCTAGCATTTTAATGACTGTCTGTGAATATCTAGTTATCAGCAAAAGTCAAGTGGCCCTAGAATATTGTACATCTCACATTACCGGATGGAGGATACTTTATGAGCAGCTTCTGTGTCCGTATCATTTCTAACGTGTTTAGGGTCTTTCGCCCTCTGATGATTCACCACGGGAGAACTTTTGCTGATGGTCTTTTGCACAGACTGACAATTCGCTGTTTGCCTCTTCAGTCTTGTTTACGAGTGAAGCAATATTTGGTAAAGATGGAATAACAAATTGTCATAACAAACTTTTGTGGGCGGATCGGAATCCCCATGGTACAATGCAAGTTAGTAACCAGAATCATTTTACGATTAATATGTGGTGGGTTCGAATTGTAGGTGACTGTCTGCTAGGTTTACATGTTCTCCCAGTACAACTTAAAGGAGCTAGCTACAGGAAGTTTGTTTCAAGCAGACTTCCAGACCTGCTAGAGGATGTACCTCTGCTAATACGAAGACACATGTGGTTCGTCCTGTTGGAACTCTAGTACATTTTAGTCCCATTGCGATACACTGTCTGGCATCTACCATAAAATAATTAGATAGGGGAAGACCTGTTCCTTAACTGGACGTTTTCCCGACCTCAATCACTATGATTATAATCTGTAGCTCTACATAAAAATTGCTTCATATAGCAAACATAAGTAATTCAGAGACATATCGTGGGAGTCTGCAAGCACTTCGGAATCGTGTGAGTGTTTGAAAGGGTCAACCAGTCAATGATCCGACGGATGCATACCTGTGTAGAAGTAAGCAAATGACATTTTAAACATTTCTTATGCGTTGCTAGGTTGAGGTACAACAGCAGCCTTTTAGAAACACATTTGTATAGACATTATACCTTGTTTGGTATTAGGAATCCACCCCCAATTTTTTAAAAGTATTTTTGAAATGTATTTTGGATTGTACATTTAACAGAGTCTGTCGTATACTTTAAGTATAATAAACCATAAATGAAGAACTTACCGATATATATTCTGCTAAATCGTCCTGGTTTTTGAGTTGTCTCAGTCCTGTCTTGTCCCAGATCTCAGTCGATAGTGTTCTGTCAGCATTAAAACGTTAATTAGTGAATATTTGTGTTTCAATAAGGCATTTGATTTATTTTGCTAAACATATTTTAATTCACTAATTAATTTTTAATTTTTAATTACTTTAATTATTTTAATTACTTTAAAATATTATGTTTTTCTGATGCTGCATGTCTGAATTTTAAATTGTCCCGGCGCTCTGTCGGTGGTATTGAGTTGTCAGTCCGGAGTTGGCGGTGTCGACTTGTTTTTCCCGGTTTATATAGACTTGCGTTCTTGTTTTGGTGTGAGAAACTCATTCCAAAGTTTGTAAAAGTATCTTTAATACACTTTGTATATATATATATATATATATATATGCATGTATGTTTAAATCAGTGGGTGTGCACGGGAATCAATATATGCATACCGATAAAATAATAATAAATAAACTTTTCTTCTCGGCACAGTCTACATATTTTGCCACCATTGTAAGGCTTAGCTGTTTTTACAATGTTCCACGTTATGTCTGAGTCTTTTCCATAGTTTGGTTTTAATTTCAATACGTGGCTAGCCAATTTTGTACAGTTTTTTAACTTTTCTATTTTGAATGAAGATCTGTGATAAAACCACTTGGCCTTAAAGGTGTCTTTAATTCAATACCTTGATTAAAGGAGCGTAATCCGTTGTTTTAAAATTGAAATTACTCACATTTCTTTCGTTTCTCCTTCCTGCATCTTTATTTAAAAAGAATAATGGTTCCCATCTCATGCTGATAAGAAATTGTTCAATTTTATGTAGTATTTGTAGCATATATTCTTTCCCTATATATATATATATATATATGTATATATATACGTTTCTTTGCGATGTACGTGATGGTGCAGTGGATATCAGTTCAGAATGAGAAATCGAGCAAGTTCGTTTGAATTCTAGCTGAATTCGTTGCATTCACTTACGCTGAGATACCCTTGTTAACGGTATTAATCAGTCTCTTCCCCCAGTTATTTGTTAAATAACAGGACATATTGGGTTCTCTAGTCACCCACAGAAAGTAATGACAACCTTCTTAGGGATAATCTTTTGCCCAATAGAAACATGGTCGCCAAAGCGTGTATCGCGTATGGCACTTAACTGACTGATATGTTTTCTTGTAGTGCCCATTTTCATTACATCATTCAAAGCTCATATTCATGATCTTTGTTATTTCATGAGTTAAACCACACAACATTTTTTACTTCAGGCCTCTTCTTCAAAAGTATTAAGAATACAATAGTAAAAATTAAACAGTCTAATTTATACGCTACAATTATATATATATATATATATATATATATATATATATATATATATATATAGGAAAGAAAGCATTTTTTCTCAAACTGTAGGAATCGTGTCAGGCCATTATTTCTTCAGAAGGATCCGTTGGCAACATTTTGACGTAGCAAATAGGTAACTTATTACAGAAAATTACTGAATGAGGAGGGGAAAATTTGAAACGCAATTAAAATAAGTTATTAGTTAAAACAATTTACGAATAAAAGAATAGTGAAGACACTAAACGTGTATAAAAAGGAATGAACTGCTACTGACAGCTCACCAAATAAACAACGAGAATGAATGAAATTCATTTTTTGCTTACACATGCACGGTTAGGAGATAATTTGCGGAGCGATCTTTGTACAAAAGTAAAGCAGTTACATACATATGCATCGGCATAGTCTGGATTATCGAGCAAGTACTGGCCTATTGCTGAGTCATGTGCAGGCTGAGTCGTCCTCAAAGGTTGTTTGATTTTTATGTTGGCATGAACATGTTGTCTGCTTTAGGTCACTAGTCTTCGATTGGTCCGTCTCACCTATTCAGTATAACAATGACATTTAATTTCATACACCATGGAACTATTTATACACCACGAACTATTTGACTATTTCTCCGTGATCAGTTATGTTCTTGCTACGTCATAATTTTGTCGCTGGTTCCTTCTGAAGATGTGTTGGCTTGAAAGTATCTCTAAAGTTTGAGAGAAAAATGTTTATTTATGATCTGTGGGTTTCTTATATTATTGTTTGCTTGTTTGCTTGTTTGATTTGTTTTTCTTTCTTTTTGTTTGTTTTTTTTTTTTACGTCTTATCAACAATCCTTTGATGGTTAGCCTAATTTGTGGAACGTAGGAATATATTTATGTTTTAAATATTTTTTTAATAGGACACTAACAATTTTTAGATAACATTGATTCTTTTCTCTAGAATTCTTCCTATTTAACACGTAGTTGGAGTGGACAACATTCCGAGCTTCCCCAATGATATTTGCGCGTAAGTGGATGCGACGATATCGTCTGGAATTCGAACCTGAAACTCCGTATTAAAAAGGAATTCACACACACGCACACACACACACACATACATATATATATATATATATATATATATATATATATATATATATGACTATTTACGCTCTCACACCCTAACTGAGCACTCTGGAAGAATGGTAGACTTTGAAAATGGTAGACTTTGATACAGCGAAACAGATCTCTCTGCGAATGACTATATATATACATATTTGCGTAGCAATCTTTCATTTAAATATGTTTCGGTAAAAACGACCGATAATAATTAATTTTTGATTTAATTTTTCTTGTATTCTTATTGGTTTGCTTCTTTTTGGAGATATGGAATGTAAAAATGTTCCATAGTTTTCGACATTCCAAGCACTTTCAGCCTCTTCACAGGCCATTTTTAAGGATGTAATTTGTTATTATGTCCTCATGTTAGACTATAATAAAGGTAGGTTATTTGAAGCTATCAGGTGATGCGAGCGGCTGGGCATCACGTGAGCGTGGGTCTCTCTCTTTCTCTCAAAAGAAATCAGTGAGCGGCATCTTTTGAAAGTTCCTGAAAACCATAGTACGGGTTGACACAAGCCTTGTGAGTGAAATTGAATCGAAGGCTCTCTTTGACGAGCTGTTGATTGTTGGGCTAGCTCGAAGTCTCAAGTCATTGTAGCCAAGGGTTTTAGCGTCCTAGCTCAGACTGTTTTTCATGCAATATAACGAGCGCTCTCCAAAAAAGTAAAACTATATAAACCACAGGTGGACACTGTGGATGTTGAACAATCACAAATGAGCCTGAGCAGCCGCCTGTAATGGGGAGTTACTTATGCGCTCCAGTAGAGTGATATCCTCGAGTAAGAGTGGCCAGCCATATATAATATATATACGTAAGAGAAATATATCTTCTTTACATAGAAATATGCACGTAGTTATATATATATATATATATATATATATATATATATATATATATAATGCGTGCATATTTTTATGTAACGAAAATATATGTATCTTCAATTTATGTATGAGTATACGTTTGTTTTTATATATACATGCGTGTTTTATTTGTATGTATACGTGTATATTTTTGTGGTTTTCCTGTATCTATGAAGATGTAAGAATTGATATGTGCTTTGAGTATATGGGGCCGAGAAAGAGAGAAGATGTATTTTCACGTATTTGTCCAAATGTAGGAAGACTTACACGCCAGTGCTTCACTGTTTGATCCGATGTTGTCAAAGAAACAAAACAACAAATAGAACGCCTACCGAAATACCGATTTTCATCTTGGCCTATTTTGTTCTCTTTCAATCGACTCAGGTTCTTTGTTTGTTTGTTTTTTCTTGTTCCTTTTTCAATTTTTCTGCTTTTTATTATTTTGTCTCTTTCTGGCTTTCTCCTAAACTTCTATTTCTTTTGTTATTTTCCGTAAGTGATTTAATTTGTTCTATTCAATACCTAATATTCTTTCTTAGTTTTCAATGGAGTTTAGTTCTGTCACTTGCGTTGTGTCGAGGCGCCAACATCGATAGATCTTCTCAAGACTATTGTCTTTTTTTCATATGTTTTGCTTATTTTTCTTTGATATTCTATCGATTTTGTTTTTCTTCTTTTTTTTTTACCCTCACTGCGACTGATTTTTCGTTTCTTTCTGTTTCGCTCCTTCTCTCTTTATTTAATTTATTCTTTTCCTAACTTCTTCCTCTTTTTTCTTAATATTTTAATTTTGAATTTATATTTGAAAAACGTCAGGTCTTTTCATTTTCAACCTTTCACCAGTTTTCCCTTTTCACTATTTCTTACTTATTATCGATTGTTTTTCTTTCATTTTTGTTAATTTCTTTTCTATAATTTTTCTTGATTTTCATATTTTGTTTTTATTGTTGATTTGAATTTCGGACTAAAGAACTCAAGCATTGTGTTTCCCTTTTACTCTTCTTTCTTATCTTTACTCTCTCATTCTCATTTGTCTTTCATTTATTATTTTTTCTTTTGTTAAGCATTTCATAGTAAGCATCCCTGTTAGTTTCCAACAACTCTTCCGGGGTTGTGTCTTGATGTTTATGTCTTCTATCTGGTAGAATTTAAATTTTACCTAAACTCTATACACAAATGCATACATTTACCATTATATTTTAAATCACTTTCTTGTTCTTTCTCAGTCTATTCATCTATCCATCCATTAACTCATTCAGTTCATTCGTTCAAAATATTTCGAAGATTATCCTGATCACCCATGGGAATATTTCACATAACTGGTATCATTCTAGAGCCAAATGATTACAACTCATATCATATCATCTCTCTCTCTCTCTCTCTCTCTCTCTCTCTCTCTCTCTCTCTCTTGTTATATATAGAAACACTCTACATATATTGGTTTTACTAGAACTACGCTCTCCTCTCGTAGACTTACCTGCCACCTTTCTGATCATAGTTCTCACAAACATAGCCATGTAGGAAATATTAGACATATTTTAGTAGATAACAATAATACTCACACATACACACAGTAAATAGAACCTTCAAATATTGGAGGCCGTCTACAATAAATCAAAGCAACCCACACTCAATAAAATCAATTTTCAATCTGGTCAAAACACACTACATTGCATTTAGACATATGGTTCTACTGATATTGCGGTCTTTCACGCGGTATGACTCATAAACCACATTACAAATTTACGAACTGTGTCTGCTATTCGGTGACTGTTATCGTCACATAGCAATGATTTATGTCAACACAAGATAATATCATGTTTGATGGTGAATATCTTTATGCTAACGTCCCTGTAACCTCTCTGAAGATGGCTTAAAAGCTGCATAAAAAATGTCAATTTTTATCTTTATTGTCACCTGAAATTAAAGTCAAAATACGACGTTTAGAACGGCCCATGATTAAACATAATAGACATTCGTTGTTTATTATATTTAACAATATATGTTCAGAAAATTATCAAGCTGCCTCGATGCACTATATATATATATATATATATTCTTCCTCCATTGATACTTATAAGCAGATTTCTTATCGTGTTCGCAATTTGTTTAGTCATACATTTATCTAAAAAGCAATTGTATGTTTCTGAGCTGTACGTAAATAAAAATGGGCCGGTTCACAGCCACCTAATTTCTTTTAACAAGAGTAGAGTTGTATCGCCTTGTGTTTTAGTGGCTTTATTGCCTTGCTTTGCTGAATTGGTTTGAATTTGTGCAGAATTTATGATGTAGTATTTAACATAAACGTTTACAGTATTCTTCTTTACATAGAGTAAATAAGAAGTCGTGTGGAAATGAAACCGAAAACGGATTTTATGTCTCAGTAGTAAGTTCTTTTTCAGTCTAGGCTGCAAGTTCTACACGCGAGATTGTCTTACTGAACAATCTTTAAATGTTGGTTCGTGAATTTTCTGATATTTCAATTCTGATAACAGACGGCGTATCCGAAATTGCAAATTTATACTCAGTGGAAAAGAGCAAGCTATAACACCCGATATATCCCTAGACATGATCAACAGTAAGTGAACTCTTTCTGTTTGAAATTCCCTGAAGATTACCCGACAAGCTCCCGATGACGACAACAGGGAAGAATGCCCTAAACGTTGTTATAGCAAGTAATAAATAACTGAAATGAAATATTGTTATAGTTACATTTATGATCGAACCATCAGGTAGAAAACGCGTAAAGACGTCATGTATGTATATAGTAAAAGACTCTATTTTCCAAAGACAGTGGTAATGGTAATATTGACCGTTCCCTTATAAGGAAACATTTGGCATTCGTTGAGCAAGTAGCCAGTTCTACTATAGTCACACGCTTTTCTTCATTCCCTGGAAAGCGTTCTGTGATGACACTGTAGTGACTGTTTTCCTAATTTCTAATACTACAGGTCATATTAACTGTTTCCTAATAAAGAAACATTTGACATTCATTGAGCAAGTAGTCAGTGCTACACTAGTCACGCTTTTCTTCATTACCTGGGAATCGTTCTATGATGAAACTGTAGTAACTGTTTTCCTAATCGCTAATGCTACTGGTCATATTAGCTGTTTCCTTATAAGGAAACATTTAGCATTCATTGGTCAAGAAGCCAGTGCTACTCGTCACGTTGTCCTTCATTACCTGGAAATAGTTCTGTGATGAAACTGTAGTAACAGTTTTCCTAATCGCTAATGTTACGGGTCATATTAGCTGTTTCCTTATAAAGATATGTTTGATATTCATTGACCAAGAATCCAGTGGTGCTGTCTGTTGAAATTTATAAAGTCTTTCTCTTCCAACAATATTTCAGGAAAAAAATTTCTCAAGTTCAGTAGTCAAGATTGCTCCTTCCGTTCCTTTCCTAACCTTTCATTTTGTCATGGTGCCCTATTCTACAGTGAATGGAATCTTCCTCCGTCAATAAATACTCACCTACGTGATTTCCGGGAAGGCAGCTAGGGGAAGTCGTGAAGCAGTTTAACTTTGACTTTTTCATCATTTCATCAGTGCGGTTAGACTCCGATTGCATTTTTACCCAGGATTGAAACCCGACCGATATATATATATATATATATATATATATATATATATATATATATATATATATATAATCTCATTCCAAGTAAGGCAGTTGTACTGCCACTGGTGCGTATGTTGTTATTTAGGAGGAAAGTGATGAGAAAAATGGACAGGATATAGAGGGTGTCGGGAAGAAGGTAAAGGAAGGATAAGAATACTTGCTGTGATGGGAGTGGAGTGGAGTGGATGGAGAGAATAGCATGAGAGAAATGGTGTGAGTTAGTGAGATAGGAGATGACTATTGACCTTAGATTAAATTCTCTTGTAGATTGTAGCTGTCGGGGAAGCAAGTATATGGAATGGAATTCCACAGGCGGGAAGTTCTAGAAACGAAGCTGTAGAGTAGGAGTTGTAGTTAAATTTTATTGGTTTCACTGTAAAAGGGTGGGACCTAGTTGCTTGTCTGGTAGATCGAGTAAATTCCTAAAATGGGAATCACCAGTGAGCTAAATTCACTGAAGCAGAATCCCTGGAAGTATTTGTAGAAGAGACACAGCGAAGTCACAGTGACGGCAGCTAAGCAGCTAAGTCGGGATCGATCACATTAAAGATTCTACGTCGGATTTTTTAAGAACACCGAGGTGAATAGCAGGGGCACTCAACCAGATGTGGCAGCAGGCGGATGGTATATTTATATATGTGGAGGATAGATTCAAACAGGAAAAACTTCCTGGCCCTCCACAGAGAACCGACTTTCTTGGCAGCGGATTAGCTATGGATTCGATATAGTCATTCCTCTTGAATTCTGATGAGAGAGTTAGACCCGTTATTCTAATACACTGATTCAACCTACCTTCTTGTCTCTGTGACTTCCTTCCTGACCCTCGCAGATCACAACACATTTTAAATCTAGTATAAAACATCAGCCTCGTGATTATGTCATTATTTCCTCTTTGACTTCTTGCAAGTGATATCCATTTTATCTGTTGTTGCCGTCCTCAAGTGAATTCATTTCTATTATTTTGTACACTTAATTTTTGCATTTCTTTACCACCAGATTGTCAGGTAAAAGTGTAGTCTTTACCAAAGCTTACAAGTTTTACTCATTTAAAATCAAAAAATCATTTAAAACATTGGTCTAAGGAAGCGGAAGTATGCACCTGGAAGTCTAGATATTTCTGTACCGGATTGGCGCCATGCATGACGTTGTCCATATAAAAGTTTCGATCATCGAAGCTATTTAAGAATATGACTCGATTTTTCAGCTTAATGATTTTGTATGTAGCAGTCTAGAGTGTTGGACGAAACTACTTCAAACTAGCGCAGCATATTATATGTCTATTTTCTTTATTTCCTTTACTAAATTTGTTTTAACCGATCCATTACATAATTCTATTTTAGGAAAGCAGGATTGTTGTTTTTCATTATTAGATTCGTTAGGTGTGTTGCATGGAATGCTTAAGTGATCAATATCATTCTCATGATATCTTACTTTGTAAACACGCAAGGCATAGACTAGGGAAATAGAAAAATATTAACTAAACTCGGATTCTAATCATTGCATTGTCGTACTTCTGATGAGGCTTGATTTTTATTTATTTATTTTTGTTTTGATTTTTTTTACAGAGGAGACTTTCTTAGATTTTGTACACCAATAAAATTCTATTAGATTGATTGGAAACCGAGAAATAGATGAGATTTGATTGATTGATTTGTTTATTAGAGATTATAAACACTTTGTAGGTTATCTAAAACCAGAAAACTATATCAGAATGTAAAAATATTTTAATAATGTTTAAATGATTTTAACAATGTTCAATGTTTAAATGATGTAAGTCTTACTAATTAACACATTCCTGCTGAAGAAGATGTGTATTCATATTTTTCCGATGATATTTGCACGTAGAAGAAAGCTTGGGTACACTATAGCCAAAACATTGCAATAACAACAAAGATATGGACAATGGTTCAAATCTAAATAATGATACTTTCCAAGACATTTTGTTAGGACAATGAAAACATCAACAAATCAAAGAGAAGGCTATTAAAAGAGAAAATTATTGATAGTTATTCATTACATTGATACAGAGGACGGCATCATTTTGTAGCAATTTGCGGTATTGGCCAAAAATGTTTCTAGCGGTTTAGTACTTTTCTTTATTTCCAATGTGATCAGTTTGAAATTTCCTGAAGTATACCTGGATTAACAAACCCCTAAAGAAAGTCGGAATACACTATAGCCGAAACGTTGTAACAAAAACAAAACAAAACAAAAAAAAACAAAGATATAGACTATAGTTCAAATCTCAATGCACGTAATGATAATTACAGATGAAAGACATTTTTCAAAGAATGAAAATGTCAAACGATCAAAGAGAAGAATATAAAAAGATAGATGCATTGATAGTTATTGACTCAAATGATCAGTTTTAAAAAATGATGGCATGAAAACGTCTTAATTTTGTAGCAATTTGCAGCACTGTGCAAAAATATTTCTAGTGGAACAGGCTATGTTGATTTTCCTCATCTAATATTTTAAATTTGTTATAACTGATACTTTTACCGAGATGTTTTGAGTTTTATGCTAGTTTCAGTTTAGGCGCCATCATTAATTTCATCCTAATTTATTTCCTCACATTTTATTTGTAGTGCGGAATTTCGTCATCTTATGCCAATTTTTTCTCTTCGATTTACATGTGATATCGATTTAGCCGTTGATCCTGCCGAAAGTCCTCAATTTATGTCGTTTTTGTTATTTGGTACAGTTATTTTTTGTGAGTCCAAAATGCCAGTCAAGAAGATTGGAATAAGGACGTTCTTCACCAAGATTCACATGCTTCACTCGCTGAAAGCCATTTTTAACCATGGATCTGAGAAAGCAGTTATATACAGCTGGAAGTTTAGATATTTCTGAACGGATTAGGCGCCATGTCATCCATACAAAGATTCCCTTTTGAGCACATCTTGATTTTTCAATGTTAATATGAGTGGCAGAAGGTTTAAAGATATAGATATTGTTGACACTGACATGCAAACTGCATGGTAACTGTCATTTCTCTGCTCTCAAGCTATCTTCAGACAACCCGTCTCTACTTCTTACAGCGAATATATAGGCCATGGGTGGAATTTAAAAAAAAGATAAGAATCTTTTAAATTTATTTCACTTTTGGGTAAAGCTTTATGTTGTTTATGAAAAACAAACGATAGATGATAGCAAAAAACTTCGTTCCTATGCAGTATTAATTTAATTTTTTTTATATTCTTATAGACTATATATATATTGTTTGTATTATTATTATGTCATTTTTCATCATATTTCGATTTCTGCTTTGGTCTCACTACCAACCAAGTCTGCGGGGAGACCTAAGGCAGGTAGTGGCGTGTTGTTATGGCTCCATTTCATGTTTTTCTATCTTCCCTCTCATCTCCAGCATAAAGTTTTCCTTAGTGTGTGGGCTGTACTCAAGAAGACAATTTTTTGTATATCTCTTAAGCTGGGGTTTCCAGGGATTCTTTCAATGTGTTGTTTTGTTCCATTTTTTATCATTCCAAGTGCACCTACTATCACTGGCACAACTCTTGTTTTCAATTTCCACATTTTTTCTATTTCAATTTCCAGGTCTTTATATTTTGACAGTTTTTGAAATTCCTTGATTGCTATGTTGCAATCCGCTGGACAAGCCATGTCAATTAATAGACAAGTTTTCTCCTTCTGGTTTTTAACAATAATGTCTGGCCTGTTTGCTTCAATTTTTCTGTCTGTGTAGATGGTGTAATCCCATAGAATGGTTACATCTTCTATTTCTGTAACCGGTGATGGGTGATGTTCATACCAGTGTTTGCCTACAGCTTTTCCATAATGTTTGCATATTGCCCAATGTAAATATTGCCCAACTCTATCGTGGCGATTTTTATATTCATTTGGGGCAAGCACAGAACAGCCTGAGATTAGGTGGTCTATTGTTTCTTGGTGTTTATCACAAAACCTGCATTTTGGATCCATATTATTATGCATAATATTTGCCTGAAAGTTTCTCGTGAAAAGACTTTGGTCTTGTGCTGCAAGAATAAAGCCTTCAGTTTCAGACTTTAATCCAGATGCACGTAACCATCGATGAGTATTAACTTTGTCAACATTGGATTTATTGGCACGTACTGGATATTGGCCATGCAGAGGTTTGTCTTGCCAGCGCTGTTTCATCTGTTCAAGAGCTTTATCTTTGGCTTTCATTTTCATAATCTTTGCCGCAATAGCCGGCTCTTGGCTTCCGTTCTGCTTTTCTACAGAATCTACTAACTGTAAATCTTGTTTGAATTTACTGCCTTCTTTTATTATTGAATATTTTTTCTTTCTTTCTTCATGTTGCCTTACTAATTGTATCATCCAATCCTTTGTTGTTTCTATGTATGTTAGTAAGCCAATAGTTGTTGTCTTGTATGACAATTCCAGCTGAATAAGACCTCTTCCACCTTCTTTACGGGGTATGTATAGACGGTCTACATCAGCCTTTGGAAGATGCATCCTATGCTTAGAAAGAAGCTTTCTTGTTTTAGCATCCATTCGCCTGATGTCGTTTAGAGTCCAGTTTAAGATGTTAAAGCTATATTGGACAACTGGGATTGCAAGGCTATTAATGGCCATAACTCTGTTCTGTGAATTTAATTCAGTTTTTAATATCATTCGTAGCCTTCTATACTACTCTTTACGCACTATTTCTTTCATTTTTTATGGTGAATGTTTTCGCTCTCATTTACACCTAGGTATTTATAAGCTTCTTCTGGTTTCAATTCTTTTATTGTTACAGCAGGGTCTAGGCTAATTGAGGATGTTTCTTGTATTGATCCACGTAAAACTGTAGCTTTAGCACATTTATTCAAATAAAATTTCATTCCAATGTCTTCGCTGAAGCATTTTACAGTTTGCAGAAGACCTTCCAGTTCATTATCATTCTTAGCATATACCTTCAAGTCATCCATGTAAAATAGATGGCTTATTTTCTTTTGTCCTATTTTATAACCACATTCTGTCTTATTAAGTTGACTGGTTAGTGCTATTAATGATATGCAGAATAGTAAGGGAGATAAAGAATCACCTTGAAATATACCTCTTTTGATGTTTATTTCATCAGACTTATAGGTTCCATTTATATGATTGAGGTAAAGGGGTGTTTTCCATATAGACATGCACTGTTTGATGAAATTGATGATGACGGGCGATATCTTGTATATATTTAAAGTCTTTAAAATCCAGTCATGTGGCACACTATCGAATGCCTTTCGATAGTCTATCCAGGCTGTACTAAGATTTTTCTTTGCATCTAGCAGTTTTCCAGGATCATTCTGTTAATCAGCAATTGGTCTTTACAACCATAACAGCCACGTTTGCACCCTTTTTGTTCAAGCGGTATCATGTCATTTCTTTCTAAGTATAAATATGTTTGTTTTGTTAAAATAGATGTTAATAGTTTATATGTTGTCGAAAGACATGTAATTGGTCTGTAGTTTTTCGGGTTGTTTGTGTCACCATTCTTGGGTAGAAGAAATGTAATTAATTTGGTCATCCATGCAGGAATTTTAGTGGGATCGTCAACCATTTCTTGAAGTTCTTTGGCTAGTTTTTTATGTGCTGCATTTAAATAATATAGCCAAAAGTTAGGAATTTTATCTATACCTGGGAATTTCCAATTGTGTGCTTTTTTTAGTGCATATTTAACATCATCTTCTGTAATTCCAGACCATGTCTGTTCGGGTTTATTTTTCATTCGTTCTATCTCTTGCGTAATCCAATGTACTTCCTTGCTAAGTTCTTTAGGGCAAGCCCATATTTTTTCCCAGAACTGTGTGACTTCTTCCATTCTGGCGGGTACTGTCACTTCAATTCTTTTTTTACCTATTTCCCTGTAAAATCTCTTTGTATCAGTCTGAAAAATCTTGTTTTCTCTGTAAAATCTTGCTCTTTTTTCATAGCGTCTTATTCTTTGAGCCTTCAGTTGGATTTTTTGCTTTATTTTTTCTTTATTTGATAAGACGTCATTTTCATTCCTGATGTTATATTTTCTTTCGGCTCTTCTGCTTTTCCTAGTTCTTACATTTATTCCTCTACTCAGTTCATCCAGTACTGACAGTTCACTTCTAAGTTGTTCAATTTCTTTTTCTATTTTTTTCTTTTCCAAGGTGGATCTTCACGTCTACGAGACTGCCTTGTTTTTATTTTGATATTCAATTTTTTTGTTGCTGCTGTTGCTGATGCATATATTATTTCGTTAAGATTTGTATGAGGGTCTTCATCCAGTATTGATTTCAGTGCTGCATTGTAGAGTTTAATAGTACGGAGGTTATGTTTTGTTGGTTGTAATTTTGGGAGCTGTTCACGTTCCTTATTATTATTATTATTATTATTATTATTATTATTATCACTCTCTTCATTTTAAGAAAACATTCATTCCGGCAGAAACTTCGTACCAGATGAAGGAAATATTGTAAAATATCTGATGATATGACCTAATTAAACTCATTGTAATGAACTATAGTCTATAACAAATATGACGTGCAGAGTTTTCCTTTATAAACTTCATATCGCTCTGGTTAACACCCATCGAGCTCTCTAGATGGATTTACTCATTAATATTTAATATCAAGGAAATCTTGTGGAAATATCCTCACCATTTATGGACTGACACCTATATATATATATATATATATATATATATATATATATATATATATAATAGTTTTATTATAAGTGTTTATAATAACGTATAGTTAGCGGCAACACAAATACTGTTTGGTTTCACTACTACACTACATCTTAGCAGTTCATTAGGCACTGATATGATTCCTGATGACGAAATAACAAGTAGCACCGACACGCAGCATCTCTTGTATTGCAGTCAATTATGTATTATTATAAATACTTATAATACAAATACTTCTATGAATATTGTTCACTATTCAAGAAAGTAAATTCCTACAAACAGTAGACATTTGACCTCTTTTTTACTACTTCTAATATATATATATATATATATATATATATATATATATATATATATATATATATGAATATACTATTCATCCACATAAAAGCCTGTTTTGCTGTATCACAGCTCTTCATTTTAGCTAGACACATCCTCTTGCTTCTGGCCGGGATCGAAAATCGACTGATTTGGTGTTAGTTTGGTAACAGTTGGAGTCGCTATTCCCTAAGCCATAGGCGCATAGAATCAGAGAAGGGAAATTTTAACGTTGTATATAAGCAGTTTATACACACGCCAGTCACCGAAAGAACTCAATTCATTTATGAAGTGGAAACTGTTTTTAAAATTTTCTTCTCTAGAGAGCTCAATCGTAATGAAAGCATAATATATATATATATATATATATATATATATATATATATATATATATATATGGGGGCAGCAAACGTTTATCCAAACATCTGTTATTCAATAGACAGACAAGAATTATTTAATTAAGTTTTATTTGGCATTTCAGCATCCTTACTTTTCAGTGTTCTGTAGGAGTAATGTTGGTTGATAATGATAATGGTTCACCACTGCTGTAGCCTAGTATTGAATTAACAACTCTAAAAATCAAACCAAGAATTAACCAACATTTTTATCTTTAAGTATTCTGTTCAAAACTCCTAGCACCTGAAGAAGGCCGGAGCATATAACGGCCGACGGGTGGTACAAATGGCAACAAAGATGAGAACAATTGTCCGAATAATGTAAATACTGCAGAAACGGACACTTCTTCAAATAAGAAAGAGGTAAATTTTCTAAGGCACAATGGTGAGAGAGGACTTGCTGAATTTAACACTCACAGGGAATATTGAAGGCAATTAAACAGAGGAAAGCAGCAAATGACTTTCCCAACGAGTTTGTGTAAGTAGTTAGAAAAGCTGGAGATTATGAAAGACAGAAAACAGATAAAACTTACAAAGAGCTACATAGTTGTGAAGAGCTATGATCCTCCACCACCTGAAAGATCAAGTCGTTCAGAAGAACAATATATTCACTTTACTATAGTGTCTATCTGTCAATTAATAACTTTTTATTTATTTAATTTTTTGGTGATTATATCTTGCTTACAACGCAAAGGAATTTCTATATATAAACCTTAACTTTAATATTTTTATATAAGTAACATAACTATAATAATTTTTATGTACTTACCCTAAAACAAAAATAGATATAATTAATGGAATTACAGGATTTTCACTTTGCTAAATCTCAGCTCGTTATTTTCATTATTGTCGTTCTTCTTTTTGTTAAAATAAAACAGCTTATATAGAAAGTAAGAAACCGTAAAGTAATAGTTAGTGGTTCAGATTGAGAAATCGGAGAACGGAGTGCAAATTCCAAATGAGTTTAATACATTCACTAATGCCCTTGGTAAAAGTATGGATAGCAGAATAGACTGGATCCTCTAGCCTAGGGTAGCAGCCAGTCTAAGAAAAGAAACATCTGAATTCAAGCCTTGATGAAAAAGTAATTTAAAAAACTAATTCACATCCCAGAGAAGGGATGAGATGACCTTGACATGTTCGGTGCAAAAGGAACCGGCAAGCAATTTTTCTTGAATGTCACCATGAACCGCAGTCGCGAGACAGAAGGGAGAGGTGACGACAACAACACAAAAATACACTAATTTAATAAAATGAATATACTATATTATAATATAAAAGTCTATCTTTCTTATTTGCATTTATATTTCTATGTATTAAAAAACTCTTTTTTAAAAAACTGTGTTTAAACGCACAAAAATCTAACATAGATGTGTTTTTATATATATATATATATATATATATATATATAGGGGTTGAAGAATGCATGTCTTAAATGACATGCTGAAAATGGCTATTTCACCGTTTTATCTGAATTTATATATATATATATATATATATATCAGGAGGGAGGGATTAAATATCACCATTTTATAATTTTAATTCCACGTATAGCGTTGATTTCTTTTTGTCGGCTGCACAAACACAGAATAGTAGGATCGATTTAACACCGTCTGTGAGAAAAAAAGTGCACTTTGACGCAAATTACTCAGCTCACAATTTAAAAACAGTATGCAGTAATCCTTGCCAGTGGCACCGGATGCTCAAATATGAACATGTCAAAATGTTTTGGTGTCAATGGATTTGGAAAAAGTTGGATGAGTCTAATGGTAATTACGAATATGCAGCAGCTCGAAAAGTTCACAGATCGTTCTGACAAGAAAAAAAAACAATTTCTTAATGACGGACTCAGATTCAACTCGGAGACCTACATGAAGTATTTTCAGTAGGTAATGTCGCCCTGAGTCAAGATGGAAGAACCTGTGTCTGATAACACAAGTTGCAGAACCGAGTCATGGCTGTCAGGCAGGTATTATATCTAGGTCTTATATCTGGCCATGTAACACCCCAGGTCTTATATCTGGTCATGCAACACCCCAGGTATTATATCTGGCTATGTAACAACCCACTTGCGTATGGAGAGGATGTGAGCGAGACATGAATAAAACTTATTTTATTATTGCATTAACTATTATAACAACATTCACCAACTTAAACAAGGAGACCATCCAGAAAAGAATCAGACAATTTCGAAGTTTTCTGGGGGCCATGGTTGAAGGTAATGGCTATTTTATTGAATAAATTTACTCTTTGGTATATCAAGATATTTTGGTGTTACACTGTTAAATATATATTTTAAATTCCGATGTCATTGTTAGATTCGTCTTTATTTATTTAGACAACAATTCATACATCGTATCCTGTATGTATGTGCGTGTGTCCGTGTTGTGTGTGTGTGTGTGTATATGTGCGTGTATGTGTTATATTTACAAAACAGACAACAATCATAGTGTTTCATAATAATTTCTCACAATACTACATAAGTCATATATTAAGTCAAATTATCAAATACAATCCGATACATCGAAATTCACATTATATATTTATTTTATGGCTATAATTATATCTGGAAAAATTTGATTACGCAAATTTTATTGTGAAAATATTGACTTGCATATGAAATCACAAATAGTGTACAAAAATGTAAGAAAATAGCAGAATAATTTCCATTCTGGTAAAGAGTTATTTCTTCATCCCGAATGATACAAACGTAATTACCATATAAGCATATTCTTGCTCTAGTGTATAAAAATGTTTTTCGTTTATATTTTGCGCACGGACTGAACTCGCTTGTTATTTCCTAATATCTCGGTACAGTTTAAGTTGAGTAAAATGCCATTAATTTTTACGTATTCTACTATATACGAATGCATAGAATTGTGGAGACCTGTTGATATGATAAATAATATTTCTATTTTATGTTGTTTGCAATTAAAAATGAATATTTGAAATAGTTAAACATTTTGGATAGGTATAAAATAAGTAAGACAATTCAAGTATAATGTACTCAAATGTCTCAATTCAAATTACAAAATAGGTCTTACATCATTAAGAATCCAATGTATTAAAATAGAATGTTAATATTATATTGAATGTTGCATTGTTGTCATGCAAAGTATTGTGTATTTCACAAATTGCTTCTCTTCTAAATCTAGTAAGTTTTAAGATTTTTTCTTCACGCAAGATTCCATTAAATCAACGCACTTTTCTGGCTATCTAGATTGCACCCGCGGCTGTTCAATTTGTTCTGCATATTTACTATAGGGCTTGACGGGTACTGAAGTTATACAGATTTTTTCGTAATGGAACCACCATGTTGAACAATTAAGTTTCTGTATAATTTTAAAATTTAAAGTATAAAAGCAGTACTTCATAACACATTCGTTTCACGCGATAAAATTTTAAAAAAACATCTGAGAAACACCTTGTAGAAATGAACTGAATTCATCCGATGACTGGCGTCTGTATATATATATATATATATATATATATATATATATGAGAATTTTATCAAAGATGACAGACAAGAGGCATAACACTGTATAATATATATTGAGTTGCACGTAAAATAAAATCCATCTTCAATAACTGCTAAAGTACTCGGAGAAATAAAACATTCGGATGATTTTTATATATTTGTGTTTTGAAAAGAAAAAAATACATAAAATCCTAACCATTATACTTTGTCATTTTAAATGAAACGTACATAAATGAGAAATTGCTGCCCCAATACAATATATATATATATATATATATATATATATAACTTGTGCAAGCTAATTGATAAAAAGAATAACGTCTTTCACACATTCCTCGATCATGCGTTGTTTTCCTCTTACAACTGCATTTAGCTTTACGTTTTCATGTTTCAGACTGATGGATCCAGTTTCTTTCTTTCCTTTTTGACACGACTGACAATTGAAATGCTGACATCAACTATATCCGTGATCTTTCCGTTAGTCTTGCCTGATTGTTCGTGCAGCTTTACAACTTTCGTAAGCTTCCTTGGTTTAGCATTCATCACAGACAATGAACAAATCAACAACTAATCGAAGGTCGAGAAAATTGTGTCTAGGAGTGATAAAATCTGATGCAATTACTGATAAGGCAACATTTTTCAAGGCCAGATTTAATCATATACTCCGGAAATAGATATATCATTGCACACCTCTAACCTAATCTTAAGAAATAATAGAAATTGATTACACTTTATCACTCAAGTGGGTCTAAAACTGACCATATGTTGAAAAAAATCAATCTAAAGCAGTATTTTAAATTAACTTGAACAAAGGTGTGTGTGTGTGTGTGTAGATAGATAGATAGATAGATAGATAGATAGATAGATAGATAGATAGATAGAAGTTGATAAGTTAAGAGTGATGAATTATCATCTAAATTACGAAAAAAGTGAAAATAAAGCTGGTATAACATTGTAAGAGATATAGCGATATTTTCAACATTTTACTCAAAAATATGTTCAAAAATTAAGTAGTAAATTAAGTAAAAGTAGTAAAAATAAGTAAAATAATTAACAACAGAAGCAGAATGTACAGTCATCGAATTCAATTTTCACAACGAAGCGAAAGTCTTCATATAAGAATAATCAGAGCCTTCAATTTTCCAAATTTTCAAAAAGGCTTTTCGGGGCTCTTCACCGAAGCTTTAAGGAAACTGCGGAAGTGGGGCTGTTTTGGCGACGGCAGCAGGAAATTCGCCTTGTCTATTTCGCTCGGCAGCTCCTACTGATTTGGCTCGCCGGGGGGTCTCAATTTTCGTGCTTGTCCCAAATTATCTTCGGGGGTGCGGGATAGACCGGACGTATCTATGCGATTCAAATCTATGACCAATGAGATTACTTCCACCTCCACATTTCCAGGTGGGGGCTTTGGTTCAACAAATGAGGTAACAATATTTCTTCTGACGTAATTTTTCCTCATCTTCTACTTGATTCAACTGATTACGTCAGCAAATTTAGCTTTTAGCTTGGAAATTTTAATTCCAGTGAGATTTATAGTTCGTTTTTATTCCCATAGGCAAAGCTTTAATCTTCTTCACCTCATCAAACATTTTTGACAACCTTGTTTTGACAACCTCTATTTTTCACTTCCACCGGCCGAAAACCCCAAAGTTTCTGATAAACTTTTGAATAAACAATGAAAATATATATTTTCTCTTTCTATTCTTCAATTTTCAGCTAGTTTTTGCCACAAATCAGATTTTACAAGTTTTTGCAACAATTCTTCTCTTAAACTTACCTCATATCTCTAAAATAAACTGCAAAATCAACAATACCACTAGGAATAATTTTTTTGGCTCCATCGTATTAAACATAGGATTAAATTTCTTTCTTTTCATGCAATTCTACAAGGCAATCTTAAACAAAGCAATTACGTTTTAAATAAGTATCTGAAGCAGGGCAATTATGGGTTAACGCCAATGTATCAATTGAACCCTTTCTCTCTCTCTCTCTCTCTCTGTCTGTCTGTCTGTCTGACTGTTTGTACTTTTGTTTTAGCAACATGTACTGTTACCATTAATTAATTTACATAATATCTCCCACATCATGTTCATCGCCAGATTCTTGGAACAAATAATTCTGAATATTGCAAATTTAGTTTTGTTTTGCCATAATACGCATTTGCAATAGATTTTGTCAAAACTATTTTAAAATTTATGTGAGACTTCACACTCTAAACCTTAAACGGAAGTTATAAAAAAATATTTTCATCAATATTGGTTCATTGGTCTTTGATCCATAGACACAGATAAATGCACTCACAAGTCAGCATGACCGAGGGTTCGAGCGATCTGACCTTTTTCAGTTTTAGTTTTTTTTACTCTGGATAATGCGCTCTCACCCAGAAACTCTAAGATCTGCTCTGCATAGTAGCTGTATAAACCGTAGTGTACCTGAACAAGCATCTGCAATATGGATTAGCTAGCCGTCCTCGTAGACTGACATCTTCTGATACAAGTGACCAGCCACACACACACACACACACACACACACACACACACACACACACACACACAAACACACCACACACATACACACACGTTCTGATGAACCCTACTTCTTTCAACCCTACTTTATTGTTTATCCTTGAAATATAATAATTCTTATGACCGAATTATACTTTTTCTTTGAGATTATTGTTGTAGACTGAGATTCAACCCAGGAAATAACCTTTTTCAAAAAGTAACCTTTCTTCTAAGAAGAGTTGATTTGTGATGATCACAATATAAAAGATGTTAAAGAAAGCATTCAACACAGAGAATGATGTAACAGAGTCGACATGAAAGATAACCTCATTGTAAAAAATTTTAGAATCGTGTTTTAAAAAAAGTCAGTGGTTGACCCCCGGTATGTAAAGAAGTTGAATAAAGCTTGCGATATGCACAATTAGACAACCTTTCAAATGGTAGTTATATAAGCGCCTAACCGAGAGTGAATGTTTGGCCCATATTATATTAAATAGCTAATAACCGTTCAAAGAAATTTCTCAAGGCTAAATATCGTAATGCCAACTAACAAAGATATATCGCAAAAGCACCTGCTGTATTATGTATATTAAATAATTTCTTGTATAGAAATTTTGTTCTATATTCATATTGGTCTTTAATTAATTTCTTTCTTAAGATTTGTCAAATATAAGCAATTGCAGACTTCCTATGCATCACCTGCTCACGTTTCTCTTAAAGTTGCAGTTATTTGGAAACTGAGAGTTCTAAAATAAGAAAACTAATTCGGATTTATTAAACCGGCCGTCATGGAGAGAAGAGACTTGTCACGAGATCTTTATACATACTTCCAAATGTCCACGGTGATTAGAAGTAGATGTACACGTTTGATCTTACTGCTATTTGTGATTCATCATATTGTGTCTGCGTGATAAATGAAAGCAAATCATATTAAAAGTAACGTTAAGTACATATCAAACTTGTTTACTTACTATGTTTCTCGTAAGCATTTCAAAATGTAAATGTAACGGAAAATGTTTGCTTAATATGTAAACGTTTTGCTCAATTATATATGTGAGCATTTTTATTATTCCAAACTGGATATGACGATAGACTACATCCGGCAACAAGACCTCTGATTGGGTGATTGGAGATTTTAAGGTACGTGGAACCACCTCATAATTGTAGTTATTACCAGGTCCATTTTGACCCTGGGTGCACCTGTTAGGGTCTAAGCTATGAGCAAACAGTAAATCTCTAAATTGTAGTCAAACACTATGAAAGTATAAAAAAATATTTTTATAGGAAAATACGAGGTATGCATTTTCATATTAAAATATAGTTTAATATTTGAATAAAAAAATAGCAATACACTTTTTGTAAAACAAATAACTTACAAAATATACATTACTGAAAGAAAATTACTAATTCTTTCAAAAGATCGACCTATAAGGAGTTGGGAAGCCTCTAAACAAACAAATTACATCAAATCTTATTTACGTATCCAAGTAAACGTACAGTGTTTTTTTCGATGATCGGAAAGCGTTCTCAAGAAAACTTGATATAGAAAATATTTTCTCCAGTAGGTTTTGAACTTCCGCTCCTCTTTGCAAAAGAAGCATCTTCTGATATAGCGTATCTTGACAGCATGGCTATGGCCAGTTTCATATTAACTACATTTCTAATTGCCTTAAGACACACTAATTTGTTAAAAGTCCTATTTGCGTAATTCCTTATCCCACAGGTAGTCAATTCAATTTCTATAGGATTGATAGATTTTTATTACTTCAAATGATATTCTTAGGTACAAAACAGAGCAGATATGGCTGTTGAGTAAATCTGAATCAATGAATGTTCTTTAAGGCAAACTGAAGTCTTGCTAATTATCACATTATAATCCAAGTCAACCCTCTGTCGAACGTGCATGCTCTGAGTGGAGAACCTTCTTTAATATACCTTATATTGGGATCACCACACGTCAACACTTCTTAGAAGAAAGATTACATCTGACATTATATGTGTAACAAAGTTGTCAAAGTACGCAGTATTAGATGTTGGTTCTTCTTGAAAAGAAGGACAACAGGTTCAAATTCTGTCGACGACTAGATTTTCTTGTTTGCGCATGTCACTAGACAAAAAAATTTGTTTAAAAAAGGGTTATCTCAAATACGAGTATCTGCTAAAAAATATTGTTATAACGAATTAGAATAAGACTTCGGTCATTGTGAAAATGACAGTCAAGCAGTTTCTTTTTACAATAATTTTCACCCAGCACCAGGTTCAAAAGCCTCTCCAGTCTAAGCGTGTAGGTGCGAATGATAACGATTAACCTAGACTTGAACAGGTTAAGATGATAGTGATCGGAGATTTGCAAATGATCAGCCAATGACGTCTTGCTGACTCAGCAACTCCACGAAAGTGATTTTGTTCACACTATAATTTTCATTCTGTTTAACTGCCAAGTCAATTATTTCGGGACAGCTCTTGCATTTGGGTTTATCAATCTCGGCTTATCAATCTCGGCTAATTTCAACGATGATATGTCTTCATACCTTAAGATGCTTTTCTCTTATTTCGCTTATCTTCACAATTAAGCTGACTGCTTTTTATTTCTATCATTCTTTTAATTATTTGTGCGTCTAATTTAATAAACTAAAAGTCCAGTAAGAGTAAGAGAAGGAATGTTGTGTTCCGTCAGGGCTTCAGAAATGCCCTTTCAAAATTACTGTTCAAAATATTTACGTTTTTCTTGGGTTCGGATATAAGGGAGTGTAAAATTTGCGACGACATCCATTAGGAGGCAAACTATATGATTTTGAATTTCTCTGAACGCATGCGCAGTGCTTCCTTTTGTAGAATCGTTGTTTAAAGGTGTTCTCAGTTTTTTCTTCGGTTCGTAACTGCCACTTCATCATTACTCTATTTCTTTTACTACCTGTTCGCATGATTCCCATCTAGTCAACCATTGCTACAGAAATACGTAAAGAGCTAGGCAAATATATGAACAATTTTTACAGTGTGTTAACTCAAAGTAATATTGGCATAATAATAATATTCGCGAGCAGTTTTGTGACATAGCTGTATGCAAAAGTATTAGGGTAATTTAACATTTTACATGTTCAAATTTCATAGATATTTTCTGCCAAATATATACTCTTAAATATAACAGACAATGAATGTCTATGATATTGAATGATGACCCGTTCTAAACAACGGCTTTAATTTTTAATTTCAGGTGAAAATAAAGACAAAAAAATTGTCCAACATTTGAAATATTTTCTATTATGCATAGAACAAACATAATATATATATATATATATATATATATATATATATATATATATGGAATATCCATGTATTTGAATATATATAAGCGGTGAAGATATGATTCTACCTGGCTCATATCCCAGGTGAACAAACATCACAAGAATTTTTTAAAATCTCATTTAATTATATATATATATATATATATATATATAGTGTGTCGAGGCAGCAGATAATTTTCTAAACATATACTGCTAAATATAAGAAACAATTTATGGCTATCATTTTTAATCATGAGCCTTTTTAAACACCGTATTTTGGCTTTAATTTCAGGTGAAAATAAAGACTGAAGATGGCTCATGTGAGCCGAAAGATTAGAAGCAACTTAAATAATTATTCAAATGTTGGAGAATTTTTGCCTTTATTTTCACCTGAAATTAAAGCCAAAATACGATGTTTAGAACAGCTCTTGATTAAACATAACAGACATTCATTGTCTTTTATATATAACAATATATATATATATATATATGTTTTATATTTGAATGAATTATATTTTTCATTAACTTTTGCCACTTCCCCTTTATATGTGTGCATATATATATATCTATATCTATATCTATCTATCTATCTATATATATATATATATATATATATATACATGTATGTGTGTGAATGCATATGTGTTAATTTATATATGTGTAATTGTATCTATGTACATGTGTGCATGTATATATGCGTGCGTATATGTGTTTGTATCTTAACTCTTACTATGTTCTCCTAAATATCACACATGATAATCAGGTAAAAAGGTAGCATTTGCTCCTCGTCCAATTATGCCTTCAATATTATGCCTTCAAAATGCACCATGAAACATAATTTCTAGGTCAAGCGTCTAGACTTACTATTAGTTTTTTGAACAAATTTACACCACTTGTAGCCTCGACCTAATGAGACGGGTTTCAAGAAATTACCAGATGAAATAAATTATTATTTGTAACCCTTATTTGATGATGCATTAAGTTTGCCTTTATATATATATATATATAATCTCTGATCAATCATTCGCCACCACATAGGTAACATGTTTATTTGAATTTAACAAAACGATTTTGTTATAAATTATATTATTCTACATACAACCCGTGAAAGCACGTACGATACCCGGCTCTCATCAGTTTAATGTAGAAAAAAAATATATGCACACACATATATTTTCAACCCCACAGACGCAGTGTGTGTGTGTGTGTGTGTGTGTGTGTGTGTGTGTGTGTGTGTGTGTGTGTGTGTGTGTGTGTGTGTTAATATATGTTAGCGTGGATAAATATGCAATTATGCGTCTGTGGGGTTGAAAATATATGTGTGTGCATATATTTTTTTCTACATTAAACTGATGAGAGCCGGGTATCGTACGTGCTTTCACGGGTTGTATGTAGAATAATATAATTTATAACAAAATCGTTTTGTTAAATTCAAATAAGTTATGTTTGCATGATCTCATTCTACTTATTTTTCGAATGAACAATAAATATTCCAGTCATTATCAATATATATATATATATATATATGTGTGTGTGTGTGTGTGTGTGTGTGTGTGTGTGTGTGTTTGGATTTCATTGGAATGTGATGTATATGTTGATGCAACTAAATATGCAAATGAAATTCAATTTTATTTCTTTTTTAATATGTGGTCTAGTATCTACTCTGGTCAATATTATTTACGTTATTTTTCTTTTTGTTTATGTTTATATCATGTTTTTATTAAAATGAGATAAAACAAGATCTTTCAAGAAATATCGTAAGCAAAATTATCGTAAATAATGATTAAAGGAATTCCTATAAAAGTTAATTTTAGTACATTGTGTTCTATTTGAATTAAAGTAACCGTTTTTCGAATCGGAAATATAGTCAATCTCATTACGGTAAAAAAAATCTCGTACACTAAGTATCTTGCTTCTTCAAGTTTGTTGCGTCCATACAATTTTTTTTTTTAATTCCTCTCTCTTATAGATTCCTTATGACAATTATTACAGGAGATAAATTATATTACACCGTCATGTTTTAGCTTATTATTGATTTCTTTTGTATTAATCAAGTATTTTATTGTTATAGAAGTAGTTGCAACAAATTTTATGTTAGGTTGGAGAAACATATTTTGATGATATTTGTGATTAAGTTAGTAGGTAGAATAAAGTACTTTTCGTTTTATTTATTAATTTATTTAATATTGTTCTATCATTTTCCTATATATATATATATATATATATATATATATTCGTATACATATATGAAAATGATAGAACAATATTAGGTAAATTGAGATATATATATATATATATATATATATATATATTGGAAACAACAATTAATCAATACGTACCTTTAAAAGACGACTTAGCAAAATAGATAAAATGCGTTATTTTCCCTCTACAAATATGGAATCGGCTATTGCTCAACACCTAGTAGAGAATATAGCCTGTGCCTAGTCGTGTTGGAAAGAGTGGTTCAAACTGTTACATATAGCTGGTTCCAATAATCATTTAAAGATTTTAGAATGAGCCTGTATATCTTTACGGAGACCTTCACTTTGCCGGAGAAGAGTTTTATAAAGTCTCTACATTTGTTGGAGGATATTTTATTTTAACTGTCTCTCGCTAATTATGTACACGTGATTTCTCCTCCTCTCTTTACAAGTGTATGTATATTTATATGTATATTTATTTTAAAGCGTTCCCCACGTTTTTATTCTTCATTTTCGTTGCTGTTCCTTTCGTTCAATTGATAATTCCAACGATTTTCTCCTGATGAAATGATTGACGAAAGGGCTTTAGGGACTGTCAATAAATTCCTTGTTTTTAAAATAGTACATATATATATATATATATATATATAGTTAGGAATTTGTGGTTTATTATACTATCCTAACAATTATTAGGTAGGCGGCAAAAGTCATATTCTAAATTATTTCAAATCCTATTCAGCAGAAATAATAAAATTAATAATATTAATAATGCTAATAAAGAACGCAAAAACAGAATATCCTTTCTTATTGACATGGCACTTCCTTCGTATTGTAATGTATTGTTCTAGATCCTCAAGAATTTATCAAAATACAAGAGTCTTGATGTAGAAATCTACAAAGAAGTTTCACCTAAGGATATCAATAATTCTAGTTGTAACTGGAGCCCTTGGATTCATTGGAAATGGTTTCGATAGAAACATTAAGTGGATTCCAGTAGTCTATGCTTTAAAGTAATACAACAACTGATACCCACAGCACGAATAACATTATTCATGTAAAATGCGTTTTATATTAGTTTATATTTTATTTTTATTTTTTTCCAAAAATAATCATCAGAAAATGTCATGCTCTGAAAATGTCTGATTTTTGGTCTTATAGAAAATGTGCATATGGGAGGAATTTATGTTAATAATAATAATAATAATTATTATTATTATTATTACTATTATTATTATTATTATTATTATTATTATTTTGTCATTTTTCATCATATTTTTGATTTCTGCTATGGTCGCACTACCAACCAAGTCTGTGGGATGATCAAAGGCAGGTCGTGATGTGTTGTTATGGCTCCGTTTCTATGTTTTTTTTATTTCCCCTATCATCCCTAGCGTTACATAGACAAAGTTCTCTTTAGTGTGTGCGCTGTACTTAACAAAACTATTTTTTGGATATCTCTGAAGCTGGGGTTTCCAGGGATTCTTTCAATGTGTTGTTTTGTTCCATTTTTTATCATTTCAAGTGCACCTACTATCACTGGCATGATTCTTGTTTTCAATTTCCACAATTTTTCTATTTTAATTTCCAGGTCTTTATATTTTGACAGTTTTTCGAATTCCTTGGTTGCTATGTTACATTCCGCTGGACAAGACATATCAGTTAATAGGTAAGTTTTATCTTTCTGTTTTTTAACAATAATGCCCGGCCTATTTGCTTAAATCTTTCTGTCTGTGTAGATGGTGTAATCCCATAGAATGATGACATTTTCTATTTCTGTAACCGGTGATGGGTGATGTTCATACCAGTGTTTGTTTACAGATTTTCCATAGTTTTTGCCCATTGTCCAATGTAAATATTGCCCCACTCCATCGTGCCGATTTTTATATTTAATTGGGGCAAGTACAGAACAACCTGAGATTAGATGGTCTATTGTTTCTTGCTGTTTATCATAGAACCTTTATTTTGGATCCACATTATTATGTAAAATATTTGCCTGAACGTTTCTAGTGAAAAGACTTTTGTCTTGCGCTGCAATAATAAAGCCTTCAGTCTCAGACTTTAATCCAGATGCACGTAACCATCGATGAGTATCAACATTTGATTTATTGGCACGTTCTAGATATTAACCATGCAGAGGTTTCTCTTGTAGAGTTGTTTTATCTGTTCAAGAGCTTTATCTTTGGCTTTCATTGTCATATTTTTGCCGTAATAGTCGGTCCTTGGCTTCTGTTTTGCTTTTGCTTTTCTACAGAATCTACTAAATGTACAACTTGTTTGTATTTACTGTCTTTTATTATTGAATATTTTTTTCTGTTTTCATGTTGTTTGACTAGGTGTATTATCCAGTCCTTTGTTGTTTTTATGTATGTTAGTAAGCCAATAGTTGCTGTCTTGTATGACAATTCTAGCTGAATAAAACCTTTTCCAACTTCTTTACGGGGTATATATAGACGGTCTACATCAGCCTTTGTATGATGCATCTTATGCTTAGAAAGAAGCTTTCTTGTTTTAGAACCCATTCGCTTGATGTCATTTAGAGTCCAGTTTAAGATGTTGAAACTATATTGTACAACTGGGATTGCAAGCCGATTAATGGCCATAATTCTGTTCTGAGAATTCAATTCAGTTTTTAATATCAGTCGTAGCCTTCTATAGCACTCTTTACGCACTATTTCTTTCATTTTTTAAGGTGAATTTTTCACTCTCATTTACACCTAGGTATTTATAAGCTTCTTCTGGCTTTAATTCTTTTATTGTTACAACAGGTTCTAAGCTAATTGGGGATGTTTGTTGTCGCGATCCACGTAAAACCGTAGCTTTAGCACATTTATTCAAACTGAATTTCATTCCAATGTCTTAGCTGAAGCATTTTACAGTTTGTAAAATATCTTCCAGCTTGTTATCATTCTAGCGTACAACTTTAAGCCATCCATGTAAAATAGATGGCTTACTTTATTTTGGGCTTTTTTATAACCACATTCTATCTTGCTAAGTTGACTGGTTAGTGTTATTAATGATATGCAGAATAGTAATGGAGACAAAGAGTCACCTTGAAATATATCTCTTTTGATGTTTATGTCACCAGACATATATGTTCCATTTATATGATTGAGATAAAGGATTGTTTTCCATATCGACAAGCATTGTTTGATGAAATTGATGATGACGGGTGATATCTTGTATGTTTAAAATCTTTAAGATACAGGAATGTGGTACACTATCGAATGCCTTACGATAATCTATCCAGGCAGTACTAAGATTTTTCTTTGCATTTAGCAGTTTTCCAGGATCATTCTGTTAATAAGCAATTGGTCTTTACATCCGTAACAGCCACTTTTGCACCATTTTTGTTCAAGCAGTAATATGTCATTTCTTCCCAAGAAGAAATATATCTGTTTTGTTAAAATAGATTTTCAATTGTGTATGTTGTCGGAAGGCATGTAATTTGTCTGTAATTTTTCGGGTTGTTTGTATCACTATTCTTGGGCAGAAGAAATGTAATTCCTTTGGTCATCCATGGAAGAATTTTAGTGGGATCGTTAACCATTTCTTGAACTTCTTTGGCTAGTATTTTTGTGTGCTGTATTTAAATAATATAGCCAAAAGTTAGGGATGTTATCTATACCTGGAAATTTCTAATTGTATGCTTTTTTCAGTGCTCATTTGACATCCTCTTCTGTGATTCCAGCCCATGTCTGTTCTGGTTTAATTTTGATTCGTTCTATCTCTTGTGCAATCCAATCTACTTCATTTGTTATGTTCTTTAGGGCAAGCCCATATTTTGTCCCAGAACTGTATAACTTCTTCTATTTTTTGGGGGGGGACTGTCATTTCAATTTATTTTTTATCTATTTCCCTGTAAAATGTCTTTGCATCGGTTAGAAAAATTTGTTTTGTCTGTAGAATCTTGATCTTTTCTCATAGCGTCTAATTCTTTGTGCCTTCAGTTGTATTGTTTGCTTTATATTTTCCTTACTTGATAGGACATCATTTTCATTTCTAATGTTGTATTTTCTTTCGACTCTTCTGCCTTTTCTAGTTCTTACATTAATTCCTCTGGTCAGTTCGTCGAGGACTGATAGTTCACTTCTAAGTTGTTCGATTTCTTTTTCTATTTTTCTTTTCCAATGTGGATCTTCATGTCTGCGAGACTGGCTTATTTTTAATTTGATGTTCAATTTTTTTTGTTGCTGCTATTACTGATGCATGTATTGCTACACTGAGATTTATATGAGTGTCTTCTTTATCCAAAATTAATTTGAGTGCTGCATTGTAGAGCTTAATAGTTCGGAGTTTATGCTTTGTTGGTTGTAATTTTGGGAGCTGGTCTCGTTCCTCCATTGCAATATTTTGTATTTGACTTATATGTTTCTTGATTTCTTCCTTGGCTTCTTGTATACTGTATAACCGGTATTATTATTATTATTATTATTATTATTATTATTATTATTATTATTATTATTATTATAGTGAAGATAACGGCTAATCCTGGATTTGAACAGATTAAGATCGTAGGGATTTTGGAACTGCAGGAGATTAGTCTATGACGTCTCTAAAGACTAAGCAAATCCACGGGAGTGAGCCTGTTTACAATATACAATTCAATGTATTTAATACCCACAAAAACTTTTAACAGTTCGCTTACAGATATAATGACAATTCCAAATTCAGTTGAAGGAGATATATATGAAAAGGTCATTAAAATTTCTTAGCTTTTTTCTAGTTAGAAAATTAGACCAAATAACAGGCTTTTTGAAGGAGCGCCATATTTTCACTAACTGCTTGGATGTACTAATGATTATGAAAAATTCATATATCTGTATACATCAATAGAGGATGGTTGTTTATGTGTTTGTGTGTATCTGTTAAGATGTCTTTTAGAATCTATTCATTTTAGCATTTCTTTCTAGGCGGAATTCTATATTCATTCGTGTCTCTTTTTCCTCGTTGTATTTTATTGTATTTCTCCCTCGTGGGTATTTTTTTCTTATCAGTTGTTACATAACACCTGAGCACGAAACTTTTATTGTTCTTATTCATATTTGTTTGCCTTAGTTTATGAAGATTAGAAGGCAATATCTTCATGTTTCCTTCAAGTAAATTCATAAATGTATTTTCCAACAATATCAGGAAGCACGATAGCCCCGCGTGTGTTTATCATACAAAAAAAAACTGTCAATAACAAGTATCATCTCTCTCTCTCTCTCTCTCTCTCTCTCTCTCTGTTTCTCTTTTTCTCTTCCTCTCAGTTACACGTACATCCATACACATATATACACGTGCTCATATGTGTTCAGCTAAATAAAAACCATAACCATGTTTAGGCAGATATGTAAGCACAATTTTCATCAAAACATCTGCATTTATACATATTAGCATTTCTGTAAAGATTGTCGTCATGTTCGTCTACCTCCTCTATCAATACCACTCTTCTCTTCTTTTTAAATTCTCGTCTGTTGATTAGATGATTTGAGATTATCGTATATTCAGTTTGCCTTTAACATATATCGCATCCAATGCAATTATTTGTATACTTTATTGTATTAATCATGTAGAAATTCGTCTATAAATATTCTTATTATTCCATTCTGTTTCTTAATAATACAGAGTGCAACAAAAGCAACGTTCTTTTCTTTTGAGCTAAGGTGGATAAGACAACGCGGAGTCATTGAAAGGCCACCAAAATCATCAAACTTAACACCACCATACATTTTCTTGTAGGCTTTATGGAAATATCATGTCTACAGGATTAAAGCAAAAACAATGCCTTAATAAAACAAGCGATTTCTGATAATTTTTCTAACAATAATGTGGAACTATTTCCTATGGTTTTGTAGCAGTGTCGCTGATAAGGTTCAGCGTTATACTGAACATGCACTGCTGCATTTTTAAATGTTCAATATTTTGTTCCTCATAAATCATAATGTTTTGATTTGACAATACTAAAATTTTATAAACTATTTTAATATATTTTTGTCAACAAAAGTTAATAAATAAAATGGGCGTTTTCAAGATAATTTGTGTTTGTTACTGCCTAGTTATTATGAATCGTTCTTAAAACACTGCAGATACGTTGGATGTTAATTAGAGGATATTTTATATTGTGTCGAGATTATTGGAACTTTGCATTCGATTATATTCCTGACTCTAAACTTACCGCTCTTTTTCAATGCTGTCACAATATCGGGATAAGGTTCCGAAATGTGGTAAAAAAAGTTAACGCTGATGAAATAGCATCAGAATATTTAATCTTCATTTAAAAACATTTATGGAAGCTATAAAGGTATTTCCATATTTTCTTTAGGAATCATTAATTTAAATGATGAATGCCCGTTTTATCTTGTTATTCATTTTATTTTTCATAAACTTTTTATCTCTTCTACATATATATATATATATATATATATATATATGTATGAATGTGTATGTGTGTATTTATGTATGTGTAATTGTATGTTTGTGTACACGTGTGTATGTATATATGTTTGCGTGTATGTGTTTGTATCTTAGCTGTTACTATGTTCTCTTAACCATTACACATAATAATTGTTTCTCTTAATGTAATGTTGCAAGGATGAGCGTTGTGGTCCAGTGAATATTGGCTCGGAACGAGAAATCGGAGAGCCGAGTTCGAATTCCAGTTGAATTCATTGCCTTTACTTACGCGTAAATACTCGTCTACTTACTCTACAGCTATGGGCTAAATAACAGCACTGTATAACCTTGGTGGCAGCCAGTCTCCGGCAGAAAGTAATTGTAATCTACTGCTGGAAAATATTCTGTCCAGTCAGTTATATTTCATTCCAGACATGATCGTATAAGCGTGTATCACGTATGGAACTTAATTAGGTAACACTACAAGGCTATGTATTTACAACTTTCAGTTAGTCAGTTAAGTGTCGCGATCATGTCTGTTTCGATACATGACTGTCGAGGCAGAATATTTTTCAGCAGTAGTTATCCATTTCTTTCTACGGTAGACTGGTTGCCAACCAAGGTCATAAGATCCAGTCTCTATTGCTATTTAAGCTATAGATCAGGCAAGAAGAGGTGTTTACGTGAATGTAACTAACAAGACTGGAATTCGAACTCAGCTCACTGGTTTTCCACTCCGAGATATCTGTTACACAACAACGCCAAAATTCCTGTCTCCTCGAATTCACGTACAAACGTTTTAAATCAGTCGTCTATTCCCCAAGTAAGAACTGAAAAGTACTAAATAAAAAGTAAGTCGTGTAACAGTCGATATCGTCAGTTGAACGAAAAAAAATTATCATTGTAGATTAAATAAATGTTTCACTTCAAAATTCTTTGAAAGTTACTGATAGCGGTATGTATCTGATAAAGACCGGAGAAGGTAACACTGATGTGAAAATAAAAACAAACAAACAAACAAAAAAAATGAAAACTTACCTGATTCTGTTTGCTCTCTCACATTGTTATTTTCTCTCCCACTCTTTCACTCTGTCTCTCACTCCATCTCTCCTTCTCTTCCCATTCTCTCTCACTTATATATACATACACATACACTCGCAGATATATAGGCATATATACACTTGCGCACTGCGGTATAATTATTATACTCATGTTTTCTCTATATATGGAGGCATCGAAGTTATCTTTAAATAAAACAAAGCTGTTAATATTCATCTTAACTTCGTCACTTTATTTCTCTCTTCACATTGTCACCATGGATATGTTAAACATCAAAAATAACAAGAGCGGTGAAAAATACCAAATCTACTCTCACTATTCTAATAGAGACTAAAAACGAGTCGTATAGAAATCAGAAATAACAAGTTTCTCACCAATGCAATCTGACTTCCCTTTGTCTTTTCTGCACTTATTTTCATGACGACTTCTCTGACGATCTTTTTTCTCTGGTTCCCTGTCAACGTGAAATAATTTTTATGACGACTTCTCTGATCTTTTTTCTCTGGTTCCCTGTCAACGTGAAATAATTTTTATGACGACTTCTCTGATCTTTTTTCTCTGGTTCCCTGTCAACGTGAAATAATTTTTATGACGACTTCTCTGATCTTTTTTCTCTTAAATTAAGCGTGATACTAGATTAGCATCAAGGTCTCGCCGTTTTACCATCAAAATAGGAAAATTTAACCACCTCTTCTACTCTAACAGTTTCTTTCTCGCACTCCCCGCTTGTAGAAATCACTTCTGTTTGCTTGCTTTCATGATAGTTATCATCTTCAAAAGTTTAAATGCAACGTCAATTGCCATTTCCTATCTACTTGATTGCCATCGTTCTCTCATCCTTTTTTTCGACAACCTCTGTACTTTTTTTTCACTCTAACCCCATGAGCAATGGCAGTCTTAACTTTTTTAAAGTGAGATGATTATGAAAAAAAGTCTAAGAAGCAAAATAAAACAGGGTAATAATTCTAACTCACAGATTCATTTATTCAACAAACTGATTCTGGTTTACAACCTAAAATGCCACACGGAATAATAAGGGTACACTCCACATATTCGTCAATCAATTTATTATTAATTTTATAATACTAGTAGTTATAGTAGTAACAGTATTTGAGAGAAAGCACCATGATAAAAAATGGCGCTAGTGGACAAATGCATGAATCGTAATACACCTATACGGGTGTGATATGATAATAGATTTTCATTACACAAAACCTTCCACTGAGGTCTATTAACCAAGATTGTTCAGATGGTTTTCAATTGGAATTATTCCTATATATCTAGATGTGACTCCCAAGTCACCTTAGTACCCTCATCGTTCAAACTATAAAAACCAACAACGCCCTCGACCAAGGATGCTTACCCACTACTCCCATGAATGTGCTGCTTTCTATAACGTCAGATCGATTCGCCTTGCAAATTTCAGGGTTCGTCTGATGCCGGAGTAACAAATCTGACAATGTAAGGGCCTTATCTGGTCAGAGCCGGACTTGCTTATCGATGTTGCACAGACAAGTTCGGTTCTCTCTCTTTCCCTCTCGCATCAAGTCATCCTTGTGACACTCATGCCAGCTCGTCTACTCGGTTCTGGTTAGATTTAACCAAAGTTATACTCAGAGACAAATTATTGTCATTGACTAAATTTTCTAAGGTGCTGAGCATCATCATCTTCGTCTTTATCTGCGCTAGCACAACTAATATGTTCATCGTCATCATCATTATATTTCAGGGTTATACGTATGTATTTATGGAAATGGTGTCGTCTTTTTACTACTAGAGTTTGGCTATCAGTCTGTCAATAAAATTTCCATGCATGATACACGCTTGGGCGATCATGTCTCGAAAATCCATGACAGAAGATTTTCCCGCAGTAGGTTGCCATTACTTTCTGCGATAGACTGGTTGCCAAACAATGCTACAGAATCCAAACTGTCCTGCTAATTAACCCATAGAGATCTTGTAGTTTCCTTTCCGTGTCTGCAATCAGCACTGTATCATCTGCATACCTTATGTTGTTTAAGTTGTGGCCTCCAATAACAAATCCTGTCGTGTCATCTAGGGTCCACAAAATATTCTCGCTGTACAAGTTGAATAGATCCGGTGAAAAGACACATCCTTGTCTTAATGTAACGAAACCGACTGGAATTGGAATCTAGATTTTTTTTTTCCGAGCCACTATCCATTACACCCACGAATTCCAGTTAACTTCAAGCTATTTGTACTTGGTTTCTTCCTCAAAAATAGTTTCATGTACATGAACGTTGTATGAAGTAAATATTTGCAATACTTTTTCATTCATCCTAAATTTTCTTGAACCGGTATTATTTTCATCTGATGGTTGTTGTTTTTCTTTTAGTCTTTTTTTATTTTAGCTTCATTGTATCATTCACTGATGGAGTTAGGCTTGTTCTTACATATTTTCTCTATTTATTGATTTCAAATTTGTCTGGTGATCACGCTATTCCTCAAAACATTTATTTTATTTGTTTATAATAGGATCACTCTGGAGTCCATTTCTTAACATTTATCACACAAAGACATTTCATAACGCTGACACATTTTCAATCTTCGCTCTATTTTCAGAAATTTCTTTTCTTTAATTTGCATTTTCTCTTCCATATTTTCGGTACTTTTTTCATTCTTCATTGAAAGAATTTGCGCTGTAAAAATGGCCGCAATTCTTTCTCTACAATTTATTATATTTGATTGTTTTCTATTGTTCACTCATGGCTACACTGAGTTTTATTTACTAATACAAACTCTCTTTCTGACGAGAAAACAAGAAAATTATTGGCGATGTATAAAATTTTACGAAGCAGAAATGGCGTCAACAGATTTTATGTAAGAAAAGAAAAGCTAGAAAGATGATTCATTCATTTCAAATACTTGTTTTGCCTATCAGAATACTAATGAACTGCACACGACAAAAATAATGAAAAAACAATCGTTACCAAATTAATCTGCAAAAACTGAAATGAAGATTTCTATTAGACTACAAAACCAAAAGACAAAAAATAACTACTTTAGCACAATACGCAGATAAGGAAAGGAAAATGTTCTTACATAAGAGACACTTAATAGCAATCGAGAACATATGAGTCTAAAGTACCTCCAAGCTAGACTATACATATTTTGACTTCATAGAATATTGTGGTCTGTGAAACTGCTCTTCATATGTTAAGTTAATATCCCATAAAGTATTTTAATAATGCATGAATGTGTAGTAAGAGTAATCTACTGAGAATTTTTCAGACTAAATAATGAAAGTTTTATAGGATTTAATATGACTATAATAGACACGCAGTCGAACATTTGAAACATTAGCGTTTTCAGCATGAGACTCGATTTTATATCTCACTGTGGTAACTTAGTCGAGAATTCTACGCATTGCACCAAAACTTGTGAGTGAAACACTTTAGATGAAGCTAGGTATCGTTGTAGGATGATGACAATTAAAAGAGTTGAAACTAGCAGAATGAACATTTAATATGTCCACAATAGGGGTGACAAACTTATCTATTTGCTTTTATTTTTATCCAAATGTGTATGTGATGAGTGTGGGCTGGAAGCCCTGATACATAAAAGTGGAACCGTTTTGCCAGCTAGCGATTCCGTGATGGTGAACAGTATCGGACATTGTCCGTTTTCCTCATTTAAAAGTCTAGTAGCAACTGTCCCACTGTCGAATTACAGGTATTAACTAGGATAATTCTTTAAATTGTCTATTATTGTCCGTAATTTCTGAAGCATGGTCAATTAAGGCACTTTTTCTTGCGTACAACCATAGTAATCAAGCAAATAGTAGAATGTTAGATTTAACCAGTTGCTGGTTTAAGGCGTATCGCCGCAACTATGCTGAAGCCGTCGTCATTGGTGATGGTGCGCGCCGACACCGATCGCTCTGTACACCAGCGATTCTTCCATACGGTTAACGGTATGCTGATGACTTTGTACAAGCCAAGGTATAGAGTAAAAATGGCGATAAGATTTGACTATTTTGACGGTAAAATTTTAAAACTGGATGCCAATGTAGTAGCACAATTAAGCGGAGCAACAAGGAAAGAAGCCGTGGGAATATTTGTAGAAAAGACAAAGAAGCTACATCCCATCGATGAAAAACTAACTGAATTCGAGCCACCAAATAAGATTTACGTTCACGTGTATTGTGATGCAGTAGATATCGGCTCGGATCTCGAAAGCGGGGAACCGAGTTCGAATTCCAGTTGAATCCACGCAATCAAATCCGTGCAAATACATTTGAGAAAAGTATTAATCCGTCCCTTTCCTCCACTCATGTGTTAAATAACAGGACAGATTTGGTTCTCTAGCCTTGGTTGGAAACCTGTCTACCAAAGAACATAATGGCAACCTACTGCGGGGTAATCCTTTGCCCAGTCAGTCATGTTTTCTTCGAGAAATGATCGTCCAAACATGTATCACGTATAGCACCTAACTGACTGACACTTGTTATGTTGAGGTGTTGTTTTTCTGTCTTTATGTAAATCCTGTTAATCTCATCACTTGAAAACCAAGCCTTGTGCTTAAAATTATCATTCGTTGATTAAATGATTTGAGATTGCTTACATTCTGTTTACATTTAACTAAGATATACTGCATTTAATTTGAAAGAAATTCTTCATACACTTTATCGTATAAATTCTGGACAATTTTTTTCATAAATGTTGGGACGCCCGCGCCTATTCGGCTATAATGGACTATTCCATTACTATGTAAAGTAATGGTGGCATCTACGTAGGAGAGTGTGCCGAGCAGCCGATCGACAAGTCAGTCGTAGACTTCCGGTGACGACCCGGAAGTACCCATTGCTCATACTACGTCTTATGACGGTTGAAACGATTAACCTTTATTCTTGTATTGGATACGAATAACCTTTGTAAATACTATTTTCACGGAATACAACAATTAACCTATTCTTCTTGTTAAGTTATTTATTCTTACTCACGACATAACAATAAATATCCTTCATTTTCTTCTATCTTTTCTTCATAATATTTATCATGCGCTTAAATGCTCGTGCAAGATAACTGACGTTTGGTTCTGCCTAACTAAAATGCATCGTTCTTGCTATGGTGCAGATACGGGACTTTTTGGTTGGGGAATATGTAAAGTTACAGCGCCGTTACCATAATGATGCAATCAACTATTTCCCATCCCCAAAGTTGTTACAACGTTATTGTAAAAATGTCAACCTGATTATTTTTTTTTAATCGTGTCACCCCAAGCAAGGCATTCCACTGCCACTATAGCGCAGGGGGTTACATAGAGGGATTGGGTATAGGAAATATCAGAAGGAGGGTGATAGACGACTTAGGATGTACATAGGGAGAGAGTTGGCGAGAGTGGGTGTGAGTTAGTGTGTTAGGAGGTGTCTATTGACCTTACATTTAAACTCCTGGAGGGTGTAGCCGTCGGGGAAGCAAGCATGCGGAAGGGAATTCCACAGGCGGGAAGTGCGAGGAAAGAAGCTGTTGGAGTAGAAATTGCGGTTACATTTCATCGGTTTCACTGTAAAAGGGTGGGACCTAGTTGCCAATCTAGTATCTCGTACAAATTCACATCTAGGGAGCACCAGTGATTTAAGTTCGTCAGAGCAGAAGCCATGAAAGTATTTATAGAAGAGGCACAGGGATGCCACGTCACGCCGGTGAGAGAGATACTTCAGGCGGTCAGCCAAGTCGGTATCAATCACATTACAGATTCTTCGCTGTATTTTGTCAAGAACCCCGAGGAGAATAGAAGGGGCATCCGACCAGATGTGGCAGCAGTACTCAATACACGAGCGAATGGTGGATTTATATAATTGCAGTATAGATTCAGGCGGAAAGAATTTCCGGGCCCTGCACAGAGAGCCGACTTTCATAGCTGCGGATTTAGCAATGGATTTGATGTAGTCATTCCACTTGAGGTTCGCTGAGAGTGTCAGGTCAAGCAGGCGTAGTGATTTACTCTCTGTGAGGCAAGCCTGTTCCATGCTAATGGGAGAGAGGTGCGGTTGTCTGTGGTGGTTAATTAACAGCAGCTTCGTTTTGGAAGAATTGAATTTTACGAGCCATTTCTTACCCCAATCCACCACGGATTGGAGGTCCTCCTCAAGCTCGGCAGCGAGGTTCGCCTTGTCACCAACACCAGATTTTTGATCGAGGCGAGAGTAAACTGTGGTATCATTGGCGTACATGCCTACTTGTGATCTTATGGTATCGGGGAGATCATTGACATAAATTAGAAAGAGCGTAGGACCTAGGATAGAGACTTGGGGTACACCCGCGTTTGTAGGGTAGTTCTGGGAGGCATGTCCGTTTAATACCACCTTCAGTGTGCGGTTAGAGAGGAATGACCGGATTAAGTCCAACAAAAGTTCAGCTTTAGCCATAGCTTCGCAGTTTCCGTAGAAGGCCGGCATGCCATACTCTGTCGAATGATTTAGAGATATCCAAGGTAACGGTTCGGGCTTCACCATTTTTGTCGAGAGCCTGGCATATATACTCGGTGATGGTCGTTAGCATATCAGCAGTAGACCTGGTGAAGTGGAAGCCATACTGTTTGTCCGAGAGGAGCCCGTGGGCTGTGAGATGCTGAACGACCTCGGCATTGATAATGGCTTCGAAAACTTTGCCGAAGATCAGAAGAAGGCTGATGGGGCGGTAATTTGCGGGGTCCGATGGTTCACCAGTGTTCTTGAACATTGGAACCAGAGAAGAAGACTTCCAACAGGCAGGAAAGCAGGAGGAAGATAGACAGAAGTTTTAGAGCTTAGAAAGGGTGGAGGAGAGTTCAAGGGCACAATTCTTCAAACCTATGATTGGGATTCCATCCCCACCACTCGTTTCGTGAGGGTCCGGTTTTGAGATTATGCTAGAAATCAGCGAGGGCCTGATGTGGACGTCATTCAATTGGGCCTCAGTTCTAGATTGGAAATCGGGTGTATGGATTCCAGACGAATCCAGAGTCGATTTGGTCGAGAATCTATGGGCAAAGCATTCAGCCTTGTCCGCTGAGGAGGTGAGGACCTCAGACTCGTTTATTAGTGGGGGTATTGAGGACTTACTCTTGCAAAGCACGCGTTTGCAGAGGCCCCAGTAGTCTTTGGTACCGAACTTGGAGGATGCTATGCGCTGCTTCATCCTAGCATCAAATAGCATCTTAGCTTCGTTAAGTATCTTTTTACACTTATTACGAGCTGAGTCGAAAAGGCGCCTGTTTTGGTCCGACACGTGTCTACGATAAAGCCGGAAGAAGCGATTCCGGTGGGCAATGGCGTCCGAGCAAGCGGGCGTGAACCAGGGAGACGAATGGGGCTTCACCTGAAATTTCCTGGCAGTGATGAATGCATCGATGCCAGCCATAACCCAGGAGGAGACCTCTGATGCACAGTCTTCGATGGGAAGATTAAAACATTGTTCCAAGGGACGTCGCGTAGGAAGTCACAGAACGAATCCCAGTCTTCTCTTTGATAGCAGTAGGATATTCTGTTGGTCTGGGTTTCTTGGGTAGGGGTGGAGTGGAACGAGATGTTGACAGAAACTACGGCATGGTCAGAGTTTCCGAGAGGGCAGAGCTGTCTGGTGTAGCAAGAATTTGGGTTGAAGTGAAGCAGAGGTCTAGTAGCGAGTCTCTTCCATTAGGGCTATTGGAGAAACGCGTGGGGAAGTCCACCACTTGCGTAAGGGATTGGGAGATCGAAAAATTAAAGGTGTACACCAGAAGGGTCGGTTACAGAGTTTTTCAGCCACTTAGTGTGGTGGGCGTTAAAGTCGACAAACACGAAAATATGGGCAGATGGGTGCAAAGAAATGGCCTTGTCGATATTGTCAGATATGCTGTCAAGTACCGAACAGTCAGAAGAGGAGGAGGAGTGGTAGAAGAAGAAGAGATAGCTAACAGATCTTAGAAGTGAGAGACGGAAGCACATGAAAAACTGGTCCAGGTATTCGAGAGATGTTACTCTAGCTAGGGAGAGGTGTTCACCGACATATATACCAAGCCCATGCATATGGACGTTGGAGTCCTTCCTGAAGAGGGGAAGGTAACCAGGAACATGGAACTCAGAGGAGGGGATAGACGGGTCAAGGTTAGATTCGTATAGGGCTAAGATATCAGGGGAGTTAGTTTGGAGGAATGCTTCTACGCTATAAAAGTTAGTGCGGATACCGCGTATGTTAGTGAAAGAGACACAGAGAGGTTTGGGCGTTTTACGGGTAGCTGGTTTGATTTTGGTATTTTGTTTGTTCTTTTTCATGCTGTTTTGGATGAGGAGAGAGGACTAGGGCAGAATCAGTTGGTTACTATTTGCAGCCTGCAGCATAATTTGGCCTCGGGGTTGCCCACCGGAGGTTCATGAAGGGACGCCCGTCCATGCGCGATATGGCACTACGATATTATTCAACTGTTTATCAGAGCAGCCTCTCAAGACGCTACGCAAGAGTTCGGGCTCCTAACTACCAGTCGGAAGCAGCAACCAGGAAACTGCCAACCCGGTACCCTCAGAATGGAGAGACATTGCCACCACACTCACTAACAGCAAAGAGCTTCCAATTGAACTACCACTAAGACCGAAGGAGGAGGAAGAATGACTGGGAACCCCTTCCTAAATAAGAAACAAGGTGATCAACTCTACTCATAACTGAGAATAATCTGATGATCTTAAATGATTTGCCATTTATTTAATAATCGGAGGCAACAATTTGAACAATATAATGAACGCATATGACACAGTGCTGATAGTAGACACAAAATCTACAGAATGTAGCTGAAGAGGGTAACAAAAAAGTACTAGAAATAAACTGCAAGAAAAATGAATACATGGTCATCAGCAAAAAGAGTATCCCAAAATGCCAAAAATAGGTAGGGAATACTAAAATCAAGCAGGTACAAAAATTTAAATACTTTGGAATTGTTCTAACAGAAGACGCAATGTGCGACACAGAGATCCGAAGGCGAATTGGCATGGCGAAGGACGCATTCCAGATGCTGAGTAGAGTATCAAGAGACAGGAAGATTTGCTAGAAACTAAGAAAAGAGTAATGGATTGCTATGTGATGTCTGTACTTCAATATAGCAGTGTATGTTGGACAATATCATCAAAGATGAAGGAAAAACTTGAAGCAAGTGAAATGTGGTTCTACAGAAGGATGCTACGGATATCATGGATTGAAAATGTGAGCAATGATGATGTTTTGGAAAGGATGGAAACGATAAGGAAATTAATACTAAGCATCAGGAAAAGACAGCTAAAGTTCCTGGGTCATACAATGAGGAAGGAGGGATTGGAGAACTTGATACTAACAGGCCAGATAGAGGGAAGAAGAGAAAGGAGAAAACAGAGTGTAACGTACTTCACTGGCCTGAGCAAGTGGATGACAGAACGGATGTTGTGTGGTGTAGCAGGAAAAGGTAAGCTAAGAGCCACCAATGATAGGGAGACGTGAAAGGCCATGATCGCCTACGTTCTGAAAGGACAAGGCACATAGAATGAGAAGAAGAAGGATCTTCAGGGAACTTATTCTCATTTTTTATATAATGTTACAAGACAAATTATTTATAATTTCGCTATGTAACGTGTTTGGTATATCGTTGTTCGTCTACAAAATCAATTGTAGCAAAGTTTTTATCCTGACGAACAGCGCACATTTTCTTCTAAGATTTCTTAGATTTACACGCTGGTTGACGAAAAGAAATAAATATATTGTTTATTAAGTACGCAGAGCTTCTACTGAAATACGAGTGTCTGCTAAAAATCTGTCTGATTAATAAATCCATTTCTTTTTTCACAAATTGCTTTGTTTACGTAAGGATTTTGAACTAAACAAAAATATATTTATTTCAAAAATTAGAGAAAAATGTGCTGTTAAATACAGTTTTCAAATTTGCTTGGACATCAACGCACTTTGTAGCCGAGGTGTTTAATGACGGTTTCCCATAAGGAGCAAAGGTTCGAATCCTAATAAGATTTCTCAAATATTCAGTCCGATAGACGGAAATTAATATACTCTTCAAGAAATAAACGGAGTGCCTATTCAAATACAACTTTTTCCAAGAAATAACATTTAAGTAATAATAATAATAATAATAATAATAATAATAATAATAATAATAATAATAGCATTGTGCAAATGAATTGATAAAAAACGAATAATGTCTTCCAAGGATATTTCTCTGATCACGTATACGCCGTCTCTTGTCACTGATTTTCTCTTCTGTCCAATTTTTTTACATGCTTTGGCCTGATGAATCCAGTTTCTTTGCCTTGATGACACGACCGACATTTGAAATTTGAAAGTGGGTCTAAAACTGAACGTATGGTGTAAGAAAGGAAACTAAAACAGTTGATTCAATTACTTTTCACAAGGATGAATATACAAGTCGGACATCAGCACAGTGTTATCTACGTATCTAAGGTCCGCTGATAACAAATTCTGTATCAATTACATTAAAATAGCATCACAGCAGAGGTTAAATAACTCCGGAAAGAAAAAAAATCTTTGTCTCGCTATAATTTTTGTTCGTGTCGAACAAATATGTCTATGAAAAAATGTTATGTGCTTTGTTCTCTAGGAGAGACGGACTCTTAGACATAATGAATAAAGAGAGAGAGAGAGAGAGAGAGAGAGAGAGAGAGACGGAGAGTTGCATATACATGCATCGCTAAAAAATTCATAACTTAGATTAGAGCTAAATTGTTTGTACGCATAAATACTTGCAATTGTAAAAGCGTATAAGATTGCTGTTAAAAGAATTGTATACTCTGTAACATATAGTTAGACAATATAAACCTAGGTGAGGCATAAATAGACAGATAGTCAGACAATCAGATAATGAAAAGACAGGGATAATTGGATATATGCGTCATTAATATACGCTTGTATTAAATACATTAAAATACATTCGCTTAAATTACCCAATATACGCATGCGTCTTTTTATAGCCATAAAGCCCGCTTATAGATGTAAATTTTGTGTTATATAATAGTAATCTCTAATTATATCATGATCATAATTCCCTACGTATATTTAAATGTAGATTTTGTTTAGGATACTTTGTTATTTTAATCTTTTCAACTAAACATAGAATATATCTATCGTAAAGGATTTTTGTGAGGGTGCGCTGAACCTCTCAGTTTCCAATATACTTAGGTGTTTAGTTCATTTTTTTTCATTTCCTAAAATTCCCGAGAAAAATGGATATGTAAAATCTTAGAAAGAAGTGTTTGTGAGTGGAGCAACGTTGTTTAAATTCACCTGCGGATATACCAATTTAAGTTTGGTCATTTTTCCTTTTGTTATTTGGGGACATTTGGGCTTGGTAGATTACCTGGTAATCAGGTAGATTACCTGATTACATTTGCCTCCCAGCGGATAATTGTTTACAGATCTACAATTACAAGAATGTAAAAATTCGTGTTTTGTGTTGGTATATATATATTTTTATATATATATATATATATATATAATTATTTTTCGACCATTAATAAATTAGACCAGTATCCATGTGTATTATAAGTTTTCATTACGTTTGTATTGTACTAGCTTTTGAATCATTTTCTTTTGGAAATGTGTTATTTCCTCAATCTAGGTTTAAACCTTTCGGAATCTTCATGAAATTTATAGCAATCGATTTTCCAGTGTTTTTCAAACGAGCAACAGAGATTTTTTACGAATGAATGACTGGATTTTTTAAACAACGAACAATTTTCAGAATTAGGGAGAACTTACTTAAGAATATTAAAATTTACTTCCAGTTTTCATGATCCTAAGATTTATTTATAGGATTTATTCACATCAAAGATTACTTCTGATTTTTCACTTAGTAATCTTTTTCTTCTAATGTCCACGTGTAATCACACCTATAGACACATTTGAGGATCATACAAACCTGGATGAAAATGTTTTAAGATACTTTAGTAAGTCCTTCCTACTTTTGAAAAATGTTTAAAAGTTCCAGGCGTTAATAGGATAATTGCCTGAGGATAGGCAAGTTTGAAAGCTTCTTCTTGTTCTTCTATGTGGCCTGTCCTTTCAGGACGTAGACGATCATGGTTCTCCACGTCTCCCTATCCCTTGTGGCTCCTAGTATGTTTGCTCCCGTTACTCCTGCCAAACCCCGTTCCGTCAGCCACCTGATCAGGCCCTGCAAATATGTTATCCGCTGCCTTCCTCTGTCTCTCTTTCCTTCTATCTGGCCAGTCAGTATCAGGTTCTCCAGGCTTTCCTTCCTCATTGCATGTCCCAGGAACTTCAGTTCTCCCTTCCTGATGCTCAGTATCAATTTCATCGTTGTTGCCATTCTTTCCAACACCTCATGGTTGCTTGCAGGCTCAGTCCATGATATCCGCAGCATCCTTCTGTAGAACCACATTTCCTCTGCTTCCAGTTTTGTCCTCATTTTCGATGATATTGTCCAGCATTCGCTGCCGTATTGAAGAACTGACATCACGTTGCAGTCCAGCACTCTTTTCTTTGTTTCCAGTGAGATTTTCCTGTGTGTTAGTATTTTGCTCAGCTTCTGGAACGCGTCCTTTGCCATGCCAATTCGCCTTCGGATCTCCGTGTCGCTCTTTCCATCTTCAGTTAGGAAACTTAGGTTGCAGATTTAACACATTTCCAAATTATATACACTACCGGCCATAATTATTACGCCACACCAGTTTTGCAAAATTTTACAAGGCAAGGAAGCAAAGATGAACTTTGTCCAATCACCCTAAATTTTCTTCATTCTTTCATTGATGAAACTGCAATATAGGTAATTATTAAATATTTATAAATTCATTTGATGCAAATGTTATTGTGCAGTATTAACAAAAGAAGCATTCTATTTTCATTAACAATTATTCACTTGGCAATAAATATTAAAAAATAGTATGAAATACATCTTTATTTTTGATACTGTAATGTCCTAATAATTATGGCCGGGGTTGTAAATATATATATATATATATATATATATATATATATATATATATATAGAGAGAGAGAGAGAGAGAGAGAGAGATAGAAAGATTTTGTTTTCGTACCATGCACCTGATGATTGAGTAGTCCATGAAAATCTGAGTCATGCTATAGACGTAGCATACTATTTATAAACATATATACATATATGTACTAAAATATGCAAAAATGCATTTTAAACTATCAAAAAAATGAACCTAAAAAACAACCCTTTAAAAAATGTCTGAAGAAGTGGCCGAAATCTCTTGAGACAATGGACATTTTGGAAAGAAAGAATCATTACTAAGGAAAGAAAACAATAAAAAAATCAGCAATTACGAAGGCAAAAGATAGCGATTCCCCGTGTATTTACATTTGTGAAAATCAGCTTCCACTTGATGAATGACGTTATTTTAAATAAGGATAATTTTGACTAATTTTCATCATTTTAAGTACCCAAATGTAGTTTTAAATATTCCCTCAAAATTTGAAGCTTTCTGGGTATGAGAATAAACTACATCCGGCAGCGTTGCCTCTGATCGGAATTTTTTTTTAAATGCGTGATACCGCCATGTAATTGATGTTGTTACCTGGTCTAGCCCGACCCGGGATGGCAGCACTTATTAGGGTCTCAGTTATGTAAAGCCCTAAACTGGGGCGAAAACTCTATATAAGTATACCGATAATTCTGCGAAAATTCTAGCGATATATTTTGAACAAAATTATTACAAGCAATACATTTTTGAAAAAAATCTTTCGATACATTAAAAAATAAACATATATTAATACATATCACTTTACCACGAACCTAACCTACAAATCATGTCGGCATTAAATAACAGATTTGGACCCAGTATGGGACCATAAAATAATAAGTCAACAAGGTGGTAGGTACAAGAACATATATTACGTCAAGAAGAAATACAAACAAATACAAAGAGATACAAAGAGATATAAAGAGGAAAGTAATAAAAGGTTTCGCCAAATTGAAGTCGTACTGGGAACCAGAGTCTCTGTCGCCCTTGCTCACTCCACACGAGAGTCCTTACGAGAGTCTCTCTCACTCCTGCACACGACCTCGAGAGTAATTAATTCTCGGTTAATATAAGCAAAAAGAGTCCATTATTAAGTGGGAAACTCGCCCACAACACCCCGCTTCCAAGGACTTTTTCCCGAAAAGCTGTTTTCATATTTTTTCGTTTAGTGTTGACGATCAAGGGATCTGTGGACTTCCTTTTCCTGCTAGATCGCCTTCATTCGGGTGAAGCCTGGGAGAGCCCCGAGATCAACATTCTCGAATATGATATCTATTGGCTCTTCATTTGATGGTGGTGAATCATTTATGTCAGTTGTCCTATATTTTCTTATTTGATTTTGGTGGCGCTTATGTATATTTTTGGGACCTTTTCTGATAAATTGAATTTTGAGGAAATTTTGCCCACATTCAATGTGTTGAATATTTCCTCGGTCCTCGGTAGAGGATAATGATGGTCTTTTAACAAGGCGTTCAAACCCGTCGAAAAATCACCGCATACTCTGATTCGTTTTGACTTTTTTTTAACATATACCACTGGAGCAACCCATTCCGAAGATTCAATTTTAGACAGTATACCAGCATTTAATAATCTCTCTAATTCGTTGCCTATTTGGTTTACTGCTACGAACGGGACGTTTCACTTCTTTTTGAACACGTGCGGTACTTTATCCTTTAACTTGAATTGAAGTTTTATTTTAGTGCATTTCCCCAAGCTGCCTGAAAACACTTGCGGGAATTTTTCCTTTAGTTCCAGTTTCAGTTCTTCAATTTTGGACGTTGTAGTTTCTATTTATCGACAGAACACACTCATGGGACAGTCCCACAAACTGAACTTTTCAAGCCAATCTGTACCGAACAAATTTTCAGTATTTTCAACACATATGCCCTCAATTTTTAGTTGTTCCTTTTAGAGTTACTGTAACAAATACTTCTTCTGAAATATTTATTTTTTCACCTGTGCCGTTTTGTTAGTTCTCAATAATGTTGGCTTTTTTAGTCGCCTCCACTTATGCAAATTTATGATAGTCAAGTCAGATCCACTGTCCAGCTGGAATTTAATTGTTTTATTTAATATTTTCACTATTACATATTTTTGCAAATTTCCGTCTACGTTATCGCTTGACAGCGTCTGTATTATTTTATTTTTTGTTCTGGATTATTTCGCATACCAGCAACTTACTGTTAAATTGCTTTACCGCAATCTGGCATTTTTTTTCTTTCTGGACGGGCAAAACCTCATCCAGTGTAATTTTCTGCAAATGTAGCATGGATCTAGCGGTGAAATTTTCTTGTTTTATAGTATGTTTGTCAAAGTTTTTTTCTTCCTTTCCGGAGAGTGACGTTTTGATTTGTTCATAATTTTTTTTATATGAGCGACTCCCGACTCCACGATATTCCTCGAGTCACTTTTTACTGATACTACCCCCTGGCAGTCTTCTGCTAATTTTTGGAGGGTTAAACCTGGCTTATTTTCTAGTTTTTTTACCACTCTACGTTTCACTTCCGCGTCTCTAGCTGAGACCAGACCTTGAGCAAAAATTAGGCATTTAAAGTTATCAGCAGATAATTCTGTTAGTTTGAAATCGTTAACGTATTTATTTACCGTAGCGGCAAATGTTAAATAGTCCTGCTGATCTTCTTTGAATAAATTTAAGCATTTCCATATTTTATGAAAAAGTGATATATAAGGCCCAAATGATTCTGACAGTAGCTTAACTTTTTCTGAGAATTGCAGGTCTGTCGTTTTTCTTGGGAGAATAAAATCAACAAACCTGCTGTATGGTGCTGTACATAACTTACTTAGTAATAACCGCGCTTTCTTAGAATTTGGCCAATTATTACAGTCGAATTAAAATAAATCCTCGTACCGCCAATAACAAGCGACGAATATTTTTTCGTCTTCCGGTACATACTAATAAATTTCCATAGTGCTCCAGATAGCACTTTGAGAAAAAGCAGTATCGCTCTCAGTTTGTTTGTCTTTTAATGATTTCAAAAGTAACGCTTGAATTTTATTTTATCGTTCCTCGGGCTTTTTAAAGAATTGTTCTTGCAAATCCATCTGTTGTTTATATATCTCCATAAATAATTGTTGTTCTTGTAATTGCTAGCCGCTTTTTTGTTGTTGATCCAACTGAGTTTTCATTAGTTGAATTTTCACTTTTTTAAGTCTTCCATTTTTTTTTCAAACTCAACACGACAATTTTTTTGTAAACACGACAGAAAAAAACACTAACTGTATTTACAATTTTGTTTTCGTAAGAAAGAATGTGTTAGGCTCAAAACAAATCTACTGACAGATATTTCTGTGATGCCGTTCTGAGCTTGGAGAGAATATTTTCTTTTTTCCAGACTCTGAAGTTTTTCTTTCTCTTTTTTCTTTCTAAGTTGCAGGTTATTTTAGATGGAGTAAATATTTTTTCTTTCTTGATGCTTCACGTTTTTTTGACCAATTATTGGTGAGGGCGGGGGTGGCTATCTTGAAATCTGCGTCCAAACTTTTTCAACCGTTGATGTTCGCAATTTCTGTAGTTGATATGTGGCGATAGTGGTCAAAGAGAAAAGGTTTCCTTTTCTTGCGTGAATTCCTATATCTTTGTCGCTCGTTGATATGGCAACTGGTAAAAGAAGAAGGTTTTCCTTCTCTGCGTGAATTGTTCGAATCTTCGTCGCCTGTTGATATGGATCCGATATGGGACCATAAAATAATAAGTCAACAAAGTGGTAGATTCAAAAACATATATTACGTCAAGAAGAAATACAAACAAATAGAAAGAGATACAAAGAGATAAAAAAAGGAAAGTAATAATAGCTTGCGCTGAAATGAAGTCGTGCTGGGAAGCAGAGTCTGTGTCGACCTTGCTCACTCCACTCGAGAGTCCTTACGAAAGTCTCTCTCACTCCTGCACACGTCCTCGAGAGTAATTAACTCTCGGTTAATACAGGCAAAGAAGTGTCCATTATTAAATGGCTAACTCCCCCACAACAATAACCCACTGCGCTTGATATACCGTAAAAGAAAATAAACTAAAAAAACTTAGATAAAGGTGAAACATTACCATATGCATTTTTAGTGATGTCTATATGTTGTAGAGGAATATCCTGTCCTACCCCGGAATGGACATAGTCCGGTCTATAAAAGACTATGACTAGAGCGAACTACGAGAGCCATCGTCACTAGACTGACGACTCTACGACACTGTCAGCTCTCTGCCTTTGGTCAGAGGGCGCTCTCTGCTTCCGAGCAGAGAGCAATAACCCAGTCGTGGTTCCGCCGAAGGGTAGAAGCACGACTGGGGAATAATAGACAGACATTTTTTGGCTGGGCCATATAGCCCGGAAAGCCCAGATATAAATTGACCATGTGTCATATGTTGCCCTTACTGGGAGGGACAGCTAAATAATGCCATCGTCACTAGACGAGAACATACGTCACTAGACGGAAGCATGCGTCACTAGACGGAAGCATGCGTCACTAGACGGACGCATACGTCCTAGGCAGAGACATTGTCTACTTGATTGTTATACCTGTTACTATTCGTTGGTGTTCTTGTATTGTCTATTGGTTTATTGTACTGTGGTATAATAAATCCCTATTAGTATATATTCAGTGTAAAGTATTATTCTTGCGCTATCCTTTTCCTGATTATCCCCTCACGGTATATACCAAATTATCGACGAAGAATTCGCACTTACGTGGGGTACGCAAATATAGCAATTTGGCGACGAAGATCTTATGTGGGGCCCGTTAATAAATCAGATTGGCAACAAAGATTTTGCACTTACGTGGAACTCGCTAAAAGACCAGATTGGAAACAAGATTCGGCATTTTACGTGAAGCTCGCCAAATATCAGTGTGGTGAACAAGATTTCGAAGGTTGACGTAAAAAGAAAAATAAGTTGAGGTGAGAGGTAGTTTTTTTACCCCTTCTCAGAAAAAAAACTACGTTTATTGTTCTTACCGGTGAATACAACTTATACGTCAGCTATATGTACAAAAAAAAATGGAACAATTAACCAAGTTAACAAAGACGATGGGATGAGCAGTTCAACTGTTAATGCAACAACAGGAAAGCCATCAAAAAGTACAAATGAAGTTTCAACATGAAAATATTAAAACAACAGGAAAGCCAACAAACATTCAAGAGGATATCCAAACACAAACAGGAGGTTTTGAAAAAATTGGTAATAAAGCAGGGCATACCAGAAGAAGGCTCTAAAGTCTTCTCGGCAGGAGGTATTGCAAACTCACTCACAGAATTTGTATATAATCCTGAAGAAGGTATTACGTTTCATTCGTATTATAAATGATACGAAACTATTTTTTCAAGACGTTGCAAGGCATGATCAGATGATGAAAAAGTAATGTTCCTATTACAAAAGATAGGAACGCAGAAAAATACGAAATATGAAAATTTTATTTTACCTAAAAAACCGGAGGACATATCATTCGACGAAACGGGAGGGATTTTGACGGAAATGTTTGGAGAAAAAGAAAGTTTGTTCTACACAAGATATAAGTGTTTAAATATCGTAAAAGAATAACATTTTGTTACGTACGCCGGAAATGCTAAATCACAATGGGAACGATTTAAAATAAAAGACATCAAAGAGAACATGTTCAAATGTTTAATCTTCGTACAAGAATTAACAGCACCGAAAGACAAAGAAGTACGTTCGAAGATGCTCACAATGTTGGATCAGGATGCAGAAATAACGCTACAGGTAGTGACAGAAGAATGCCAGATGTTGTTAAACGTTAAGGAAGATAATGTTTGCATCGAAGAAAAAATCGTTGCTTGAATTCATAAAGTGAAACAACAGGCCTACGAAGATGGCACAACGAAAACCGTACTGCGAAGCATGTGGCAAATATAACCACGTCACAAGGAAATATTTTAGAGACAAAATATGTTTCAAATGTTCGAAGAAAGGACACAAAGCAGTGATGTGTAGGGAAAAAGGGACGGAAAGTCCAAAAAGATAAATACTTTAGTAATGAAGAAAGTCACAAAAGATTGCGGTACTAGAAAATACGTGGACATAAAAATGAATGGAAGAACTGTAAATTGTTTATTGGATACCGGAAGTGATATCTCTGCAATAGAAGAGTATACCTGGGGAAAAATTGGTCGACTAGACTTAAAGAAAACTAAAAAGATTGCAAGAGGTATTTCAGGAAAGAAATTAAAATTCAAAGGAGAATTTGTGGCAAAAGTAACATTTGACGGAAAAGTTCAAAGGTTTAAGATCTACTTGATGTTAGGTAGCAATACAAATCTATTCGGTATAGATTTAATCGTGTTATTTAATTTGTGGGAAAAGCCCATGAATATGTTCTGCACAAACATTAAGGCGTCAAATGAAAGAAAGTCGAAGCAAACTGAAAAATTCGTAAAAGAATGAAAAAACGAGTTTACGGATGTATTTTCGGAGGAACTGGGTTGCTGTAATCAAACGGAAGGAAAATTTGAAATGAAGGAAAATATTAAACCAGTATTCAAGCCTGAAAGGAAAGTTCCATTCGCATCATTGGAGGTCATAGATAAAGAATTGAAAAGAGAATAATATAGTAAATGAAAAAGTGGATTATTCAGATTGGGCATCGCCTACAGTCTATGTAAAGAAGAAAAATAACAAGATTGGGTTTGCGCTGACTTTTCAACTGGAGTAAATGAATGCTTTAAAGATCATAAATATCCTCTCCTCACACCAGAGGAGACTTTTTCAAAATTAAACGGAGAAAAGATTTTCTCTAAGATAGATTTATCAGAAGCATATTTACAAGTAAAAGTAGCAGAAGAATGTTCAAAGTATTTGACATTAAACACACACAAAGGATTATACAGACTGAAACGTCTATCGTTTGGTTTAAAAATTGCACCTAGTGCATTCCAGCAAATAATGGACTCTATGTTATCGGATCTGGACTACGCAATGGTGTACCTAGATGATATCTTAATCAAAAGTGAAAGCATTGAAGAGCATAAATCGCACGTCCGCGAAGTGTTTAAGCAACTTAGGAACTACGGGTTCAAAGTAGGACCTGAAATATGCGAGTTTTGTTTGAACAAGATAGAGTATTTAGGACAAATTATCGAACACAAGGGTAGAAAACCAAATCGAAATAGAGCTGAACCAATTAAGAATATTTCAATTCCAGATAATGTAACTAAGCTTCAGTCATTTTTGGGGTTCGCAAACTACTACAACATTTACATTCTTAAGATGCACGATATTAGAGCACCCTTAAAGCACCCTTCTTAAGATGCACGATATTAGAGCACCCTTAATTGCTGGAAAAGAATAAAAAGTGGTGTTGGTCGAAGGAATGCGATAAGGCTTTTGAAAAAATAAAAAAAATATTTGCTGTCAGATTTGGCGTTGGGGCATTTCGATCCTAAGAAAGAATTAATCGTGGCAACGGATGCAAGCGAATACGGCATTGGAGCTGTATTATTACATAAACTCGAAGATGGCACAACGAAACCTATCGCTCATGCTTCGAGAGAGTTGCTACCCGCAGAAAAAATTATATCCAAACTGAAAAGAAGCACTGGCCATAATTTATACGGTTAAAAATTCCACAGATTTATTTATGGAAGAGAGTTTGCGTTGCAAACCGACCATAAACCATTATTGTTAATATTTGGGTCTAAAAATGGTGTTCCGAACCATTCAGCGAACAGGCTTCAAAGATGGTCTGTAATTTTATTGAATTATAATTTCAAAAGGAAATTTATACCATCGAAAGAAATAGCGCAAGACTGATTCCGAAAACATCTGAATTACTAGCAGAAACGGTAATAGCGGCGATGAAAGAAGAAAAGGAACTGAAGGAGATATTAGTAATCACCGCTAGCATATTACCACTAACACCGGAAGAAATGGAAAAAATGGCGAAAAGTGATGAATATATTGCTAGAATGATGAAGCAAGTCAAACAAAATAAAGGGGGAAAGATTTGACCATTTTCCATTTGCAACGAAACATTGATGTTGAGAAAAAGAATTTTAAAAGAATTCCATCTAGGTTATCCAGGCATTTCACGAATGAAGTCCTTAATGAGGGGTTACTGGCCTGGAATGGACAAAGATATCGAAAAATCAGTGAAACAATGTATAGGCAGTCAGGTAGTAGCTAAATCACCGCCTGTAAGAACACAGCAGTGACCTAAAACTGATGTGCCGTGGTCAAGAATTCATGTAGATTACGCAGGACCGATAAAAGGTGAATACTATCTAATTATGGTAGATAGTTTTTCAAAATGGCCTGAAGTATATAAATTCAAACGACTAACAGCGGCAAACACGATTAACGCTGTAAATGAAGTTTTAGCCGGCTGGGAGTATCGAAAATAATCGTAAGCGATAACGGGACGATCTTCACTGTATCCGAGTTTAAGAATTATTGCGAGGCGTTAGCTATAGAACATGTTACGACACCCGCATATAATCCAAGGTCAAATGGGCAGGCGGAGAGATTCGTCAATACATTTAAAAGGGCAATGAGGAAAGCAGATGGAATCGACACGGAAGAAAAAAACATACAAACCTTTTTGTTGGTGTATAGGATTACACCTAATCAGAATGGTAATCTATCTCCTGCAGAAATAAAGTTCGCGAGGAAGATTAGGTCAATCTTCGATAGACTATTACTTAAGGAAAGAAAAAAGACCCCAAGAAAACAAAATTCGGAGACAAACTTTTACAAAAAAGGCGAAAAAGTCTTCTTCAAAAAGTATCGCGCAGGAAAATGTTTGTGGGAAGACGTTATAGTAACTCGTAGGATTGTTAAAGTGATCTATTTAATGAAAGGACCAAAATTTGTTTTTAAGAGACACCTAAACCAGCTAAGACCTAGATTCGTAGAAACCGTAAATAAGGAATTTGAGATACCAATGGAGGTTCTCTACGATACATTCGGGATTAAACCACCCGCGAACATGGACGTACGTATGGAGGTAACTGAGGATTCTCTTGAAATCGAGGACTCTAGAAGGAGCAAGAGAAAAAGAAAAAAGGCTAAACACCTATACCCTGACCCCAAAATAAAGAAATATTGAGCAAAATTCCATGAAGAATTTAGCTCGAGGGGAGGTGTTTTAGAGGAATATCCTGTCCTACCCCGCAATGGATATGGTTCGGTATATAAAAACTATGGCTAGAGCGAACTACGAGAGCCATCGTCACTAGACGAGAGCATACATCACTAGACAGAAACATACGCCACTAGACGGAAGCATTCTTTACTAGACGGACGCATACGTCCTAGGTAGAGAACCTGATATTTACAGGCCAGATATAGGGGAAAAGAGACAGGGAAAAGCAGCGGATGACATATTTGAAAGGCTTGATTGGGTAGATGATGGGACGAGGGTTTCGTGGTGTAACAAGAGAAAACGTGCTAAGAGTCACCAGGGAGAGGGTGACATGGAAAGCTATGACCGCATACGTTCTGAAAGGACAACGCACATAGAAGAAGAAAATATAAAAATGATTGAAAAAGTAGAGGTTTGTATTCCAAGCATGAAATCAAGGTTCGAATTTCACTATTGTTAATTTTCAAGGTCTGTTCTTGATAACGTCGGTCTGGGGAGGAGATCCCATTATGTGTGCCTAGAAACTATACGGTGGGAGAATCTGAGACGTGTGTGCAGCAGTTACCAGAAAAATTTGGCATTCATTGACCGAAAAGTTAACTTAGCTGTTCTTCTTTAAACGGCTTTTCAGGAATATGGACTCAATTTTTATCGTATTTTTACTTGTTAGCCTTTTGTCTACGGTTACGGGAAGAAGTAAACCTCATTTTCATTTCTAACTATGCCTGAATACGTCATTTCAATTTTTGATGTTGTTGCTGGAAGACTTCAAATGATGTCAATTTAATTATTTGGTAAATCTCTTGAAACTTTTGTAGCGATAATCTGTAATATCCGATGAAGGAATATCCGATGAATACTAGCTGGTTTTAACTCCGTAGTAGCTGCCGTCAACTGCCGACTTAACTGTTGTCAATTGCTTCCGGAAGTCACGCAGGTAATTATATATAAAAAGAGAAATATAACTTCCCACCTTTATCAGGTGTAGGTAAATCAAAAATATAGGTATTTTCGAACTAAGCATTTTTTTTATCTACTCGTGTATGGCTATTTGTCTTGTTCTTCAGCTAGTTCAGTTACGCATATAAAGCAGATGTATCACTCTCAAACAAGCAGGTTAAGTTTAAGTCGTGATAGGTTTAATTCTCCAAGTTCTCCCGAGAGAATTTGTGATAATCTAGATTAGAGCGTTGGTTCGTGAGTTTTGTGAAAGAGTAATTGTGTGTTCAATCTTTCGGCCTGGGTGTGTGACATTGTATTCAGTGGCAAAAAAGGCAAACAATTGCAATATTAGATGATATATCAAGTGTTTGTAAGCGGTATTGCATAAAATATTCAAGGAGAACGCGTTACTTTCAATGTTAAAACCCTGAAATACAGTATAAATGAAACACTGTCTGATGGAAGATACGGGAACAAATCTAAATCTAGTTTTCTAACAATCGGTTTTGGTTCTATGGCTAATGTGATTAATTTGCTTTACGCCTTTTAATCATTGTATATTTTAATCATTTCCATATTTTTCTCAGGGAGGCAGAGCTCTTTCTCGTGAAATCAAAAGTCATTGTAATTTAAGTTTTAATTGAAGTTTTAATTGTTCTTAGCCTGTTAACTTATTGTTCACGCCAGATTATGTGTTATCTCTCCGAAATGTTCTACTCATAGTTGAAATATATGTCACAGGTTGTTTTCTATGTTTTAGAGAAAGACAAAAAAACCGACAACGGGGATTAAATACACAATCTAGCGAAATGGCATATGCAGGAACGAGTAGCATTGTTTCTTTAATGTACTGTGTTCCTTCAGGACAGGCGATCATGGCCAGCAACAACTTCCTATACCTTGTAGCTCTTAATAGTTTTAGTCTTGGTATTTCTCCCAAATTCTACTTTGCCATCTACTTGCCTAAGACCATCAAGTAGTTTACGCGTTGTTTTTCTCTTCTTCTCTTTCCCTCGTATCAGATTCTCCAAGCACTCTTTCCTTACGTGTTCTATCTCTTCCTGATGCTAACTATATTAAAATTGGAAATTTCAAATAATGCACTAAATGCATTTACATGCCATATTTTAAAATCCAACGTATGAAAAATAAAGTTGTTTTTGCAGGATTTCATGTTTCTTGTGTTGAAAAAATTAAACAGAAATCCACTATAAGTGACGCGTCTAATTCTGAGCAATTTTCTAGCCAAAAGGGAGAACGCATGTCTTATTACATTCACAGTCGTAAACCAATGTGTTTGTTGCATTTCTTTATGAGTAAAATCAAATTTAATGTCCGCCCAACCGAAGTTCCTCTCTCATTTCTAATCAAACCAAAATTAATTATCTTTACTTTAAAGCTGACCAACGAAATCTTTGCTAATCAGTGGAATGTGGGATTAATTATTACTCTTCTCTAACAGCTTACAAATCAGATTTTATATGGATAGTATTGATTGAACTCTCAGTGCAATTATTTTAAGTCTAATTGACTATCAAGAGAGACTAATTTAAATGTTCCAACCACTTAAAAGTAAACGTAATTATTTAGCAACCAATTCTCTGCTGACAAAGCTTTATTATACAACACTGGTCTCGCCATAATTATCTGCCTCTTGCATATTTTCCTATCAAGCAATTCACCCAAAGACAAATATTTAAATGTTAAATTAACCATTCGTAATTTTAAAAAGTACGTGATTATAGATTCATTTCAAATCATCAAATATTGATTTGAAATTGCTTCTAGAATTGGATCTGGATTCTAAACGAGTTGCGCAATCATAAACAAAGTCACGTCGACAAGGAAAAATGCGGGCGAAAAAAATCGTCTCACCAAAATTTGATTTCCAATTGATTGTATTATGTTGTCGAAATATCGTTGCGATATTGTTTATACAAGAGATGCGAATAGTTTTTTATAAAGTAACTTCAAATATTATGTTTATATAATATAATTAATCTAACAGAAAATACTGTGAATAAAAACAAAGCGGTAAGCTATTTTTAAAAACATTTACCCGTATTAAAAAACCATACAATCATTGCATATAGAAAATTATAACAGATTTTATTTTAAAATATGATACAGGGTTAGAATATACATTATTTACATTATTCGGACTATTGTCTTCATCTTTGTATCCTTGAGGACACATGGCCCAGTGGATATAGACGTTTGGTTAGTTCCTGTGACTTGACTCAAAGTGTTGTGAGTTCAATACCAGGATACAGCACTGGGGAACAAGTAATTTACAGGGTTAGAGGGAGATAACTCATGAATATCAGAAGAGGCACTACAACGCAATTCCATATACCCCAGTGATTGTAATAAATGGTTCGATTCGAAATTCGTAGCATCTGAAGAAGGCCGGAGCGTACAACGGCTGAAACGTCGTACAGATGGCAACAAAGATGAGGTAAATAGTCCGAATAATGTAAATACTGTAAATAATACCTCATCTCAGAATGTAGACAAATACTAAGGTGAAAATATATTTACAATCATTTATGTATGTATGTATGTATGTATGTATCGGTGGCCACTTTTATCGAGGATGCCTGTCTGTATGAGCAGTTAGATAATCCTCAGGCACACTCTGTAGGTATTTGTATAACACCAACAGAGCCTTATACTGCAGTTATATATTACTATACTTTATTACAGTTTCTAGGTGAGAACGCGTTATCACGCGTTACCAAATGATTGAACAAGGCTAGAACACAAAAACTTACGGTCTCGGTGACTTCGAATTATCACAACTATCGACGGCTCCTTAAATTTCACTAACAAGGCCATGTACGGTTTTCAGATACTTTCCCAAACGTGCCGCCCGTTCGATCGCCTTCTTCAGAACGATAACATTACTGACAAATCGACCATGGTCATATTTTAACCCGGTCACCAATCGATCACGCACCCATATTCATTCATTTAAGATGAAGATATAATAAAATATTAATGTATTCAGTAAAAAAAAATTACGATATAAAAACAAATATAAGTTAAATGTATTTTTAAAAAATTATTTAACATATATCTCAAAGGCATTCGACTGGGTTTGAAATACAGGTCTTCTTCATACAGTTGAAAAGTTATGGTGTCTCCGGGCAATTAAACTTGCTTTCCTATGTCCTTTCTGTAAATACTTTCATGGTAGTTGTTCTGATGAGCATTTTGTATATGCCACTTACATGTTATGAATTTAAACGCAGTACTAGGGTGTGCGTTCTGGCGCAGTGGATATAGGCTCGGAACGAGAAATCAGGGAGCAGAGTTCGAATTCCAGTTGAAATCCTTGTATTCGCTTACGCCCAAATACACTTGGGAAAGATATAAATCCATCTCTTCCTTCCAGATATGGACAGATTGGGTTTTATAGCCTTGGCTGGCAACCAGTCTACCGCAGAAAGTAATGGCAACCTACTGTGGGAAAACCTTCTGCCCAGTCAGTTATGTCCTTTTCGAGACATGATCTCCCAAGCGTATATCAAGTATAATTTAGCAATTATGTTTTATCTAATACATCTATCCAACTATAAATACAGTTGAATTAGCTAGGTGTAACTTTATGTTCTAACAGTTTCTTTTCTCTCACGTTTTTGGTCGTGGAACTCTTTTCTAGCTCTATACTTTCCAACATTTGTTTTTCAAAGATTTATCAGCAATGTCAATCGTTATATACTACTGTCCTCTTTCCTATTTTATTGTTTTCGTTCCTTAATAATTTTTCAAGTTTTGGAAGTTTTCATACTCAATAACTCGTTCTATCTTAGTGGCTTTATCACCTTGCAGGAGTGAATTTGACTTAAAAAATAATTCTCTTGTGGATCTTCGTCGCTAATTTTTGTGGCAAACCTTAACTCAAATCTTCGTTGCCAATTTGTTGTGGAATTGTTGTGGCAAAACTTCGCTACAAAGTTGTAATGACCAGTTTGTGCCGGAAATAAGAGACGGAACACAGGAAGTAGGTTCAAAACAGTGTGTTAGAATAACAAGAACATACATATAAAGTAAGTGTTAATAATCTACCATCCGACCTTGCACTGAATACTGCTGCCATATCAGGTCGGGTGCCCCTGCTATCCACTGAGGGGTCCTTGACAAAATCTAATGGAGAATCTGTAATGTGATCGATACCGACTTGGCAGCTCAGATACAGCTCAGAAACAGTTCTCAGCGGCGATATCTGACTTCCTTGTGTCTCTTTTACAAATATGTTCACGGCCTTTGGTCAGATGAACTTAGCTTACTGGTGCCCGTTATATATGAATTTACTAGAGCCACGAGATTCGCAACTAGGACCCACACTTTTACTGTGAAAATGTAAACGCAACTTCTACTCTATACACTTCTTTTCTCGTACATCCCGCCTGAAAAAAATTCCCTTCCGTTTACTTGCTTTACCGACAACTGCAATCTCCAATAATTTAAGTGTAAAGTGAATACTCATCTCTTATCTCACTAATTTGCATCCTCTCTCTCATGCTCCTTTCTGCGACCACTCCACTCTCATCAGTATTCTCATTCTTCTCTTATCCTCTTCCTGACACCCCCTATAACTTGTCCCTCTTTCTCATAATTTTCAACCTATGTAACCTCCTGCGCACCAGTGGTAGTAAAATGCCTTGCTTGCGGTGATATGATCATAAAAAATGAAAAAAATAATAAGCAATTAGAAATAAATCCGAACGTTACAGTTACATTGCTTATTGCCTGAATAGTAGCTGGCTTTAACTGTGTACTAGCTGCCGTTAACTGCCGATTAAATTCTGTCGACTGACTTTCGCTGTTCCCGGAAGTTACTCAAGAGGAAGAGGGCATTATAACACCTTCCCACCTTCATCAGGTGTAGGTAAATCAAGAAATACGGGGAATTTCGAACTGAGCATTCTTTTTAATCTACTCGTGTATGCCTATCTTGTCTTGTTCTTGTCTATAGAAAATCATCCTCTACCATGTATTCCAAGAAATAGGACTTAAAATAAACCTTCCAAAAATCTAGAGTTTCAATGAAATGTCACATTCCTTGAAATCATCATGAAGATTCTGGGTGTGGATTAAGTAAATACTAAATACTTCAAAGACCACGGTGCATAGATCTGTTATAACAGTTTTAAGAGAGAAGATAAGGAAACTGAACATAGAATAGGCTGCACTAGAGGTAGTTTCGCTCAATACCTCTAACTCATTAAATACAAAAACTTTAACCTGATAAGTCGAGTTATGTTCTGAAATAGCCTCGTCAGATTTAAACTTTTATATAACTGCAATGCATGGCGGAAAACCCGCCCAAAAATACCTAAACTATCTGCTGTATACAACCGCTTTCTCAGACCCATAGTTAAAATGTCTTTGAGCGAGTGAAGCTTCTGGCTTCAGACGAAGGCTTCTTTTTGTCGAACCGCATGAGCTGAGTTTACAAAAGAATAATTGTAAAACCACTAAAAATGACTGCAACAAATAATGCAAACGGAATAACTTGAGGACTTTTAGCGGCAGTTATAGCTAAAATGGATATCACATGTCACCCGAAGAGAAAATAATGACATAGCCAAGAGGATTTGTGCTGTGACTCAGTGGATATCGGCTCGGAACGAGAAATCGGGGAGCCGAGTTCGAATACCGGTTGAATTCGTTATATTCACTTACGCGCAATTACCCTTGGGAAAAGTATTAATCCTTCTCTTCCCTCCAGTTATGGGTTAAGTAACAGGACAGATTAGGTTCTATAGCCTTTGCAAGCAACCAATCTAACGTAGAAAGAAAAGGCAACCTACTGCGGGATAAACTTCTACGCAGTCAGTCATGTTTCTTTCGAGACATGATCGTCCAAGCATGTATCACGTATGGCCCTTTACTAACTGACAGAAAACCACCATCAGTACTTGAAAGGGTGATAACAGCTTATTGGCTTAAGAAATCTATTTACCTGAAAAACAAATTTTAAGAGAATGATTTTATAAATTTCCATCGATTGCTGTACTGATTACTCGATCAATGAATACAGAATATTTCCTTATGAGAAAATAGATAATATTACCATTAAGAATATATCAGAGATTCACTGGGTTCCATTTCCTTCCTCTGTATTTCCTTAGTCTCATATTAGTCTCTTTTTCATTAACATAGAAGTGTTATTCAGAGAGTAAAAATCGTTGGTGAATCCTTTTTATCTTACTGCAAAAATTGCATACAAATGAATAAAATTTAGCGTTTTCGAATACTGTTTTTTTTTTTTTTTTTTTTAGAGTGTGAGATAATTCGCTGTTTGGTTTAGTAATTTTTAACTTCAAACGATGTAACTTTTCCTTTTAATTAATATTTTTAATTTCCGATGTCAGAATCTACCAGAAAATTTAATTTTAAGACAGAATGTGTTCATTTAATTTTGCCTAATTAAGTTGGGCGTGTTCAAAAACGACAATATTTTTAGAGGAAAAACAACAAGCAAAATAAGTCTTTCAATTATTATTATTATTATTATTATTATTATTATTATTATTATTATTATTATTATTATTTTACCCTTTCTCTCTCTTTTTCTCAAAGGAATTAATCTGAGATCGTTCTGTGTCGTCTCACACGTAATGTCAAATCACGTTTTACTTAACGTCGGTTCGCACTTGCCACGAGACTAGGGAGCTCCCGCCTCTAATTGATAATGTCACGCGAAATTCAACGATAGCCAACTGAAATAATTCTCTTATCTGCAATTATCTTGTGAGACGGGTTTTCGTTATTCTCGCTTTTCTTTTTCTTTTGCACTTTTATTTAACATTGAAGACACCATAAAAATAAAACGAAACCAATGTGTTTTTTCTTATGCAGCTATGTGTCGGGTTTTGTTTTCCCTTCGCTCCAAGGATTTTTGTATTAATTTAGCAGAAAATTGGGTTAATAAAATTCTAAAATGTTTGTTAAAAGAATGGTCTTTTTCCTGCTTTAACACGTGCATGACCATGACATTACAACATATAAAAAAATTCCATTTTGGATAATTTTCACGTTCTAATGAACGCTAACAATTTGTCAACCGTTATATTTGAAGCAGAAAAATGTACGGTAATTTTAGCAACACAGTTTTCCGGTTACATTTGTTTCCATAACTCACACCCCTGAAGGTGAACTCGGAAAGAGATTGCAAGTACTTGGGTACCTTAAGAAATTAATAAAAATAACATCTGTCAACATTACAGCTCATTTCTGACATCTTTTGATTGTAATACGCGAAAGATTATTCATGAGTATGAACGGATTTTATTAAAAAGAAGCAAACATATTGTTTGCAATTTATTTCATCTGACATGTTTATATATATATATATATATATATATATATAGAGAGAGAGAGAGAGAGAGAGAGAGAGATTTAAATGGCACCTATGTAGTAATAATAGTGCAAAAATCATGTATTAACCCATAACTTACATGAAACCTTTTGAAAAGTTTGGCTGAAGATACAAAAATACTATTTAAAGCACAATATTAAAGGCACTTCGTTTAAGTGAGGCGTTATATATCAATCAGTTTTCTAATACATTCAACTTTACACAATTTAACAAGGGACATGGAGTTTTAAAAGATTTTTAAAAAATAGACAGACGCTCACACGATGCCCGCCCATTCGTGACAGCTTTAAAAACTCCTTTTCAAAAAACTTCCCTTTTTAAAAAAACAAAAAGACACTAAAACGAAAAAATTATATTGCAGTCAAACACGAGAACATAACAAAACCAGAAAAATAACATCCTTTAAAATGGCTGATGAAGAAGCTGAAAGCGCTTGGAAAGTCGACAATTATGGAACATTTTTATATTCCTTATCACCGGCAAAAAGGAGTCATATAGGAAAATCAAAAAGATTAAATATGACATTAATAATATCCTCCTTGACGATCGTTTTTAACAAAACATGTTTAAATGTAAGATTGTTGCCAAAATATATATACATATATATATATACAACATTTGTACGTAATGGATTAACATCGACATATTTTTAATTTATTTGTTTAAAGATTATTTTTAATGTAAACTCTTATTTTTTTTATAATTGAACATTATTTCTATTTATCGTCCATGTTAAGAAAATATGCGTCATCTGGCATGATTTCAACTGAATTCACTTAGACGCATATTTTCCTAACAAGATTTCTCAATTATACAAGCCGGTAGATATAAATAAATAGACTATTTATTTATTTAAAACAATGAGTGTATCTGCTCAAATACGAGTATCCATTAAAAATAATGTTAAACAAAGAAATTATATATTATACCTATTAAAAATAATGTTCAAACAAATGAATTATATATATATATATATATATATATATATAATTCATTTGTTTGAACATTATTTTAAATGAATTATATATATATACATAAATATATATATAATTCATTTTTATGAACATTATCTTGAATAGATATAATATATAATTTCTTTGCTTAACATTATAATATATATATATATATATATATATATATAACTGAATTATGCAAGTTATTAATGATACAATGGTGGTGATTTGATTGTTTGTTAATGTACTTTTCATGCAGAATACCGATATAAATATTCTGCTGTCATTTTTTGACTACACAGATCCAGTAGTTATAGAATAAACGCTATTTTAAAATAGTATTCTGCAAAAAGTACATAAAATTTACAGATGCAAGTGTGGGTGTCTAGTAATTGCTCCTATGCATACGATTATAAATTGGTAATGGCAAAACTTTGCGTGCATACGCCCTCAAACACACAAACACACACACACTCGTTAGCGCACGAGCGTGCGTGGGTGTGTGCGCTCGCTGATATATATATATACGTATATAATATTATTTTCTTTTCATGGATATTAATTTATTCAACTTTATCATTCATTTAATCCCTGTTCATTTTTCTGTTTTATTTTCATTGCTTTTATTTATAAATTTTATTTCACTTCCTAGTTCCACTTTTTCAAATGTATTTGTTTGTTCTTTTTTGTCATATTGCATTTTTTCTTTACCTTCTTTTTCATACAAGTCTGATTTTTCATAATCATCTTCTTTATATTCTTCATCAGTTTCTTCTTGAGATTGCCTTTTTTAAAATTTAAAAACGTTTTTTCCCCTGATATGAATTTAAGCGTGCTCCTTGATTGGGATACAGGTCCCACTTTTTTACCGCTAGAAAACTTAAATGTATCTGCCACTTCTACTCAACCGTTTCTTTTTTCGCACTTTTTACCTATGGAACTTTCTTTCGTTTAATTGCTTCCCCGAGAATTACAATCTCAGAAAATTAAATGCAACGTCAATTGCTATCATTTACCTTCTTGAATCGTGTTCATGTTCATATTTTATTTTTTCCTCCGTACCCAAAGTATCAAGTATTTTCTCTCACTGTAATCCCATGAGCACTAGTGGCGTCCCCGCCTTGCTTGGGGTGAAAAGATTAAAAATATAGCACAATGGTTATATTGTTATTAAAGGCTTCCACATACTGCAACAGTCATTTGAACAAAATTGGTTAGATTAATATGTCTCTCCTTTCTCTCCTGAGAGATAGTTTTTCGTTTTAAAATTCGTCAGAGTCAAAAACACCTTATTAGTCAGAGTATGTAAAAATAAGCGGGTCAATTACAAACTATATCATTTTAAACTTAGTGGGATATTAATAGAAGAAAATCATTTCAAAGCATATTCGTTTTGGCATGTTCTATCGTAAAGAAAAACCCTGAAATCTTGCTCTGCCATCCATTGCTCAAACCTATCAAGTATGTCACGCGTTTCTTTCCCTCTCTCCGTCCTGTGTATCAGATTTGCAAGCCCTCTTTCTTCATTATTTGTCCCATAAATTTAGCAGTCTCTTCCTGATGTTAAGTTTAAGTTTCTTTTTCACTTCCATCCCCTACACAACCGCGTCGTTGCTTCCATGTTCGGTCCCTGATATCTCGTCTTCTCCAAAACTTCGTAGCTGCTCACTTTTTCGATTCATGGTATCCCCAGCATCCTTCTGTAGAACCATATTTTGGAAGTGTTTGAGAGGATGGCCCAGCATTCACTGCCATATTAAAGGAAAGATATCACATAACTATCCAGTTCTTTTTTCTTTTTTTCCAAGGAAATGTTCCTATCTACGATACTTCAAAGCATTTGAAATGCATCCTTGACCATCCCATTCCGCAGTCGGATATCAGTTAGACCCTTCCACGCTATTTGAATCTCTGAACCTACTTAATTTTAGTAACCCCGATCTGTAATTGGGAAAAAATGCAAGAATATACGCGGCCTAAAAATGCATCAAGCTGAAATGAAATGTCAAATGGAAGCTAACCAGTTGCAGCGCACAAAAAAGACTTTCTGGTGAGACGCAGGAAATACATGGCCGGGAAGCTCACCACAGAGCCAATTTCTTCCACACAGAAGCGCATTTTTCACCGAATTAACATTTGAGACATTTCGGGGAAAGATCAAATAGCCTGCGGCCGTCGACAAAAAAGATTGGCATTACTTCGACTCAGACATCAGCGAGATACTGTAGTTAATTTCACATGACTCGGTGGATACACGTTTAAGAACTATGTCAAAAATCATAGTCAGCTACGCTTCAGAGTGCTTCGGATAGGAGAAAAAGAAAACAAGAGAAAACAATGTAGAAAATTGAAGGGTAAATAAAACCAAACAATGCAGACTGAAATTAAAGGCCATCCGAAAGCGATATAAGAAAGCAAAACCGGAAGAAAAGAAACCTTTGGAAGAAAATAAAGTCTTTACGGAGAGCAGAATGGCACAGGAATAGAAGGTATGAAAAGGAGCGCATACGACTAGCTTTTGTCTCCAATTCATAGGGTTTGACTAACAAATTATTAGGCGATAAACGTAGTGGAAGGCTAACATCGACTCCAGACGAAATAAATAATTTCCTTAAAGAGACATTGAGTGCCCCAAATAGACAAATACAGTTGGGAGAAAACTAATCTCTAATCAGTCCGAACCTATCTACATACCCTTTTGACTTAAAAGAACCATCATGGAAAGAAATACAGGCAATATTAAAAACAGCCAGATCGGGATCAGCCCTGGTATATAACACAGACCCTTACATTGTTTATAAACGTTGTCCAGTGCTGCTGCGTATGTTATGGACGTTATTAATAATTGTCTGGAGAAAAGGGAATATTGCTACTCAATGGAGATTCTCAGAAGGTATATGGATCCCTAAATAGGAGGGAGCAAGTACAGTAAATCAATTTAGGTACATCATCTTACTGAACATCAAAGGAAAATTATTTTTAGTATTTTAAAACAACATTTAACAGATTTCCTCTTAAATAATAAATATATCGACACTTCTGTGCAAAATAGAGGTGACCCAGGCATACCGCCGTGCATGGAACGCACAGATATCATTACGCAGCTGTTAAAAAACGTGAAAGCACTTAAGGGTGACATGGCTTTCCTGTGACCAGATCTTAAGAAAGTCTGTATCTTAATCCCACATAAGTTAGTAGAAGAATCCTTAAAACGACATCACGTTCCCGCCAAAATTATAGAGACCATAATGGACTATTATAATAATTTCAAAATGAGAACAGCAACAGGAAACACAACATCTGCATAGAAAGAGGCATTATAACAGGCTGCACCATCTCAGCTACTCTTTTTTCCTTAGCCATGAATATGCTCATAAAAGCTGCGAAAATAGAATGCAGAGGTCCTTTAACAAGATCTGGTCAACGGCAACATCCAGCAAGAGCATACATGGACGATATGACCATTATATTCTCGCCGGTGATTGGTGGGAGTGGGTACTAAAAGGTTTAGAGAAGCTTATTTTATGGGCGAGGATGAATTTGAATGTAACCAAATCAAGGTCACTCGAGTTAACAAAAGGAAAAACTTCAGAAAGTGATTGTTTGAAATTGTCAGGAGAAATTATCCAGACGATAAAGCAAAATCCTATCAAGAATTTGGGTAAGCGTTTTGACAATACCCTGGAGGACTCTGTCGCAATCCAGGAAACAAAGGACATCTTAAGTGTATGGTTAGATAAAGTAGTCAATTCTGGCTTATCTGATCGATAGAAGACATGGATTTATCAGCATGTTATCCCGCCCAATGGGAGGAAATGGAACGTTTTAAAGGAGTTGAAATTAGCAGAACAGTGTCTTCACGAAAAAGTAGTACTGGGTACTATTGCCACTGTTCGTGCAGGGCTGGGTTTTTTCCCCACAGTTAGAATTGACAAAGCCGTACGCAAATAAAAGATCAACTCTTACTGGACGAAATTCGCGCAGGGGAAGAAGAAATGAGAATAGCAAAGATGATTGGGTTAAAAAAAGAAGAAGCAAGGAGCTTGGACAAAATGGGAAACAATGATCTATAGGAAAGTTAGATGATCTGAAATTTGGCGTAATGAAATAGACACAAACTTTCTAAACCGAGCATTTTACGTTCTTCTCCCAAGCCCAGTTAACCTAAAACTATGGTCTAAATCGGAATCTCCCTTATGCCCCATATAAAGTCAATTAGGGCTATTAAAACACATAGTAGCTGCAAATCAGCGCTGGCCGATGGTAGATATAGATAGTGCCATTATCAGATATTAAAAGATATATCAGAAGTCGTTAATACAGCCATCCGTACAAACACATTTAATTCAAACAGGAATACTATTAATTTTATTAAAGACGGCGTGAAACCGAACCTAAACAAAATACTTGCCCCAATTGTCTGGGAACTTAGATATAGGCACAAGATTGAAATTCACGGATAACATCTTCAAGACACTATTGCGTCTAGACTTAGTCCTCTTTGCATATAAGTTAAAGAAAATCATTATGTGAGAATTAGCAGTCTGTTATGGGGACAATGCAGAAGAAACGAATGAACGAAAAAAATACGACGAATTACTAGAAAAGTGTAGGAATAACGGATGGAAGGCAAACTGCAAGCCATTTGAAGAAGACACAAGGAGTTTTGTAGCAAAATCACTAGTCAGCGCCTAACAGATATTAGGTTAGTGGTTTCAAAAATAGGAAAGGCTATCCAAACTATTCATGAAACTGCAGAAAAAACAGCTAAATGGTTATGGCTAAAACGAGATAGTGAATGGACAGCAAAAGAAAGTAGAAGTTCGAGATAGATGTAAACAGCGTGTTTTTTTTTGTTTTTTTAATACTTTGTAAATTATTTTAAATCTTTAATTGTATATTATTTTTCAATGTAAATAATATACAGAGATCTCACTGCTTATTACTAATTATAAATGCCGTATTTGGTTTGTAAATATATATAGTCAGAAAATAGTTGCTTATTTATACCTTCCAATTTTATCTCATTTATCTAAATAATCTATTTATCTTTAGTCATTATTTAACTTTTATTTTATTTTTTAAATTTTTATCTCACTTGTTGCTTAAATGTTGGTAGGAGCAAATTGTATATTAATTGTAATTTCGAATTGATAGGGACACATTGTATATTAATTGTAATTTCGAAGTTTTTTCTAGTATGAAGGCACAACAGCATAAAGTTTAAAGAGGGCAACTATTTTTTTTTCGATAGTGTTCTCCGCCATTTTCATTCTTCATTACTTAATAGAAGTCCTTTGACCTCAATCATTTTTTAACATCATTATTTTCTTTGTTTTTTAGCTTCATTTTTTTTAGCATCAATGTTTTTCTTTTCGCATCAGTGTTCATCTTTTTGTCGTTTTTTCTTAACGATCAAAATCACAAATTTAATTTATCTATTAATATTAAACATTAATTTTACCACGTTAATAGATTTAATCGAATTTTCTAATTTTACTCGTTTAACATGTTTTAAAACAATATTCGTTTACATATTTATTATTGTTTTAACACGCTGCAAAATTGTAATTTTATTTTAATCATAAAAACATATTTCATATTTCGAATTATTTTACTTTTTTTACTAACAGTAATTATCAGTTGGGAGGTAAACATGGAAAAAAGAAAAAGAAAAAAAATCGGAAAACCCATAATTATTTTTCGAGTATCTGTCGAGTATCCATATAAAAGAAAAAGTCCCTCGTAATCAACTTAAAAAGAGCTCACCCCATCGCGATTGGTTGCTGGTCAACTTCTAATAAAATGCATGAGAGAGGGTTACGGGTTGCCTATATACGTCAGAGTCTGTAGGCTCTTTATTTCAAAATGGGAGCGCATAAGAGACTGATCAACTTTAATGGGGTCAACTTGGTGAGATGACTATGATGTTTAAAAGACCCAAACTGCCCACTGACCCAATCCAGAACATCACTGACGACGCCCTCCAGCACGGCTAAAAAAGCGTATGTTCACATTAAGTTCCCGCCGACCTGTAATTGGCATTATGGGCTCCTGTTTTTATTGATGACTATGCATTCAGTTTCTTAATAATTTATGTTTAGTCGTTCCTTCTCGCTTTATTTCGCTACATTCTGTAGAACTTTTTGTAGTTTCTTTTCCTATTCTCCTGATTTGACTATTGCCTGTTTCCTAAGAGAACAAAACATTTTGCTAGGCACCAGTACTACAGTAATGCTGACATCATATCTGCTGTTGGTAAAGTTTTTGACCCAAATGATGAATAATCTTTTTTAACAGTCAGACGACAGTTTATCTGGAGAGAAACAATACAATTGTTAATAAGAAGTGTTTAAATTAGTAAAGGTAAGTTTTCACATCTCTAGCATCACGTCTTCAGAGCCAGCCTATGAATCTTTCAGCCCCCCTCGTCCTTACTTCGGTTCGGTTTCGGTTTATCATTTAATTTAGACTTTCTGCCCTCTTACTTTCCGTCCTGCGAATATCTTCTTCTTCTTCTATGTGCCCTGTTGTTTAAAGTCGATCATGGCTTTCAACGTCTCTCTATACCTGGTGGCTCTTAGTATGTTTTCTCCTGTTACGCCTCGCAATCCCGGTTTCGTCATCCACCTGATCAGGTTTTTCAAATATGTTATCCGTTGCCTTCCTTCTGGCCTGTCAGTATCAGGTTCTCCAAACCCTCCTTCCTCATTGCATGTCCCAGGTACTTCAATTGTCTCTTCCTGATGCTCATTATTAATTTTCTTTTTGTTGCCATTCTTTCCAACATCTCATCATACTTTACATGCTAGGTCCATGATATCCGCAGCATCTTTCTGTAGAACCACATTACCGCTGCTTCAAGTTTTTTCTTCATCTTCGATGATATTGTCCTGTATTCACTGCTGTATTGAAAAACTGACATGCCATAGCAATCTAGCACTCTCTTCTTTGTTTCTAGTTAAATTTTCCTGTGTCTTAGTACTTCACTCAGCTTCTGGAATGCGTCCTTTGCCATACCAATTCGCCTTCGGATCTTTGTATCGCACTTTCCAACTCCTGTTAGGACACATTCTAGGTATTTATACTTGCTTGATTCTAGTATCCCCACCTGTATTCGGCATTTTGGGTTGCTCTTCTTGTTGATGACCATGCATTCAGTTTTCTTACAGTTTATTTGGAGTTTTTTAGTCACTCTCCACAGCTACCTCCTGTAAGAGGTTTTGTAGTTTTCTTTTCGTGTCTGCAATCAGCACTGTATCATCTGCATACATTATGTTGTTCAAATTGTGGCCTCCAATAACAAATAGTAGCGTGCATCTAGGGTCCTCAAAATATTTTCGCTGTACAAGTTGAATTCTCTAGCATATATGAATCTGCTTGTGACATAAGAATTATTAATGTGAAAATAAAATTTGTTCAAAGTTCTAATTCATGCCTAGCCTGAGGTGTTCACCTTCAGAAAGCCCACGTATCTATCTCTTTTCCTTCATAAATTATGGGTTAAATAATAGGTAGATTAGGCAAGATCACTCTGAATTTGAAAATGTATAAAAAAAAACAGGGATTTAAAAGCAATAGATAAACAAAAGAAAACCAGTCCACTAAATGTTTTAGGAAGTCATGACAATATCACAGGTAATAAAGATAGCGAACTTGTGGAGAGCTATTATTGCTTACAGTATTTGAACTATCAATTATGTTTAAATAAATATTTTGTAGATATGCCTCCTGTATACCTGTGTGAATGTGTGTGCACACATGTATTCACACACACACACTGGGACTCACATACACACACAAATATATTAATATATTTTAACATACATTAGCGGCCATAATTATTAGTCAACACCAGAGTTTCATAATATATTTTAGTATTTATTGCCAAGTGAATTATTGAAAAAGAAAATAGAATTGTTCGTTTGTTAATTCTGCACAATAACATGTGCATCAAATGAATTTATAAATATTTAATAATTACCTATATTGCAGTTTCATCAATGAAAGAATGAAGAAAATTTAGGATGATTCGGACGAGTTCATCTTTGCTTACTTGCCTTGTAAAATTTTGCAAAGTAATAATAACATAAGAACCGTTCTATTTTCATTTGGCAATAATTAATAAAAATAGTGGGCTTACGGCCATATCACGTTGAATTCACCGGTTCTCGCTCGATCACCGAAGTTAAGCAACGTTGAGCCTGGTCATTACTTAAATGGGTGACCGCTTGAGAATACCAGGTGATGTAAGCGTTTAGTGACGGATGTGCGTTGTGGTGCAGTGGATATCGGCACGGAAAGAGAAATCGGTGAGCCGAGTTCGAATTCCATTTGAATACCCTGCATTCACTTAAGCACTGATACCCTTGGGAGAGGTATTTATCCGTCCCTTCCCTCCAGTTATGGGTTAAATAACAGGGTAGGACTTGGGGTCCCTGCCCTTAAAAACAAATCCCAATGAATCTTGGTACTCGAAAAGAAGAAAGTATTACTAGACACAAAACTTATATAAAAACAGCAATAAATTGTTGAAAAGAGAAAGGTATTACCAGCAATAAATGACCCGCCGAAGTTGATATGCCATAAAAACAAACCAACCAACTAAAAATACTATGAAATACAACATTTCTTTTCAAAAACTGTGGTGGCCTAAACATTATGGCCGGTAGTGTATGCATTTATATATCCACATATATTCGTTATATGCATGTGGGATGATCATGTGTTATTTTGTGAATATTCTGCAGTTTATCGATTAAGGCAGCTTAAAATGAGGCATTTTCTACTTGTACAGTTATTTAACTTTTTACATTATATCTGTCGTGTTAAATGTTTGAACTCCTCCAAATTTGCGTTAATTATTTTTCCATCACAGTTCTTTCAGCTGAGATTTTTGTTTTGTATCATTTTTATATAGACATTCTGTTCTCTTACATCCCGTCTCATTTGCTTATCTTCTTTGGGTGCTTAAAGCATGTACCTTTCAATCACTGTTATTCTTCATTCTCTCCTTTATTATTTCATTCCTATTTTCTTGTTTTCTTCTATTTGTTTTCTTTCAATAATTTTATATTTTATTTTCATTCCTTTATTTTCTTTCATTTTTCTTGCCTTTATTCATTTGCTCCTTCCTGTATGTACATTTCAATCACTGTTATCCTTCATTCTTTCCTTTATTATTTCATTCTTTCTTTAGTGTTATCTCCTTCTATTTGTCTTTTTTCAATAATTTTATATTTTATTTTTATTCATTTATTTTCTATCATTTTTCTTGCCTTTATTCATTTGCCCCTTCCTGCATGTACATTTTAATCACTGTTATCCTTCATTCTCTCCTTTATTATTTCATTCTTTCTTTCGTGTTATCTTCTTCTGTTTTTCTTCTTTCAATAATTTTAGCCCTTATATACATTTCTTTATTTTAATAATTTTGTATTTTATTCTCATTTTCTTCATATTCTATTTTCTTTCATTTTTCTTGCCTTTACTCATTTGCACCTTCCTGCATGTAGGTTTCCATCACTGTTATTCTTCATTCTCTCCTTTATTATTTCATTCTTTCTTTTGTGTTATCTCCTTCTATTTGTCTTCTTTCAATAATTTTATATTTTATTTTCATTCCTTTATTTACTTTCATTTTTCTTGCCTTTATTCATTTGCTCCTTCCTGTATGTACATTTCAATCGCTGTTATTCTTCATTCTTTCCTTTATTATTTCATTCTTTCTTTAGTGTTATCTCCTATTTGTCTTCTTTCAAAAATTTTAGCTTTTATTTTTATTCTTTTTTTTTCTTATATTGTTCTTGCCTTTATTCATTTGCTCCTTCCTGTATGCACTTTTCAATCACTGTTATTCTTCATTCTCTCCTTTATTATATCATTCCTTCTTTCTTGTTTCCTCTTTTATTTGTTTTCTTTCAGTTACTGTAACGTTTCTTCCTATTTTTCTTTTATTCTCCTTGCTTTCATTTATTTATTCATTTCTACATTTTCTTAGAATTATTTTGCAATTTCACTTCTTTTCCTTTATTTTTATTTTCGTTTTTCTTGCTTTATTTCATTCAGTTTCGCATTCCTACTTTCAACTATTACACCAATCCTCTTCACTTTCCTTTTTTTCCATGTTCGTTTTTTCTGCATTTTTCTTTCAATAGTCCTGTTGTTCCGCTTTGCTCAATTATGCATTATTTACTCTGTTCTTCTTCTTCTTTTGCTGCATCTTAAATTGTCAATATGATATTTTTCTTCTTTTGTTAATTTTTGTCTATTGTGTTTTTTTCTTCTTTACAGTATTTTTTCAGTCAGTATCAAATTCCTTCTTTTTATTTGATTACCATTTTTCCTGTTTTTTTCTTCTTTCATTCATTCCTGCGTTTATCTTTCAACCATTTTGGCACTCATCTTTCTTTCCTTCCTTCTTTCTTTCTATCTTAATATCTTTTATTCTATCATTCTGTTAACATTTTTTTGCTCAGTCTGTCATACCACTTGGTTTTGTTTATTCTTCCTGTCCTTATTTTTTATGTCTCGGGCTTTTACTTTATTCCATCTTTTATTCCTACTTTTTTTATACTTATCGACTCCTTCCAGTCAATTTATTTTCATTCATTCGATTCTTTCATGATCGTCTTCAATCTGCGTCCAACTTATTCTCTCTTTTGTTTCATCATGGTTTTCTTCATTATCTTTCCTACATTTATTCATACATTTTTGTTTTATATCAGTCTTTTTTCTTATTTCCTTCTATCTCCCTTTTCGTTTTTATCTTCTTTCTCTCTTATTTTTTCATTTTATTTGCTGTTATTCTCTTTTATTTTACAACATTGGTTTCTTCTATTTCAGTTTGATTTTCTTTCTTTGTTTTTCTTTCATTCTTCTTTCTGTGTGCTTCTTCATTTTTCCATCCACCTCCCTTGTTATGCTGTCTCACATTCTGTTTTCTTCATTTTCACTTAGTTTCTTAATCTCTATCCATAGTGTTCTAAGTGCTCCACTCTAGACAGGTTATTAAACCGTCTAATCCTGAAATAGCCGTTCTATCCAGTCGTCATCTGCAAGCGAAGACAGAATTGCAACGCCAAAAACAATCAATCCGTCGGCAGAAGACAATAAAACCACTCATCACTAAAGAAAGCGATTGATTCCAACTTCCCTCGGCATCTAGAAAACTAAATAAAAAATTACTTAGAAGCTACGACAAAGACAAAGAGACAATTTTGACAAGAATAACACTTGCAACTTTGATTCCTTGAGCAAATAAAACAAATGGTGGCTATAATAGGCAAATAGACAAGAATAGATGAGAAGAAGCAAAGAAAGAAAAAAGTAGAGAAAAAGTACCAATAATAACATAATTATAATAATAAAGATAAAAATTATAACAACACGAATTCATTAGCATTATTCATAAAATATATTCATGGTGCTTCCTAAGCTGGACAAAGAAAGTTTTATGATAATTTTATCAAGGAACTTTTAAAATTATACCAGTACATGAAACCTTGGGATTTAAAGTCGATAAACTGGACTTTAAAAAGCATTATCAGTGACGATTTTCTATGGAAATTTCCAAATTGATTTTAACGAAGTTATTGAAAGTCGAAGCTTATTTCGGATTGTAAGATGCAGCTTACAATACCCAATATTCAAAATCGGCTCCCCATCTATGTACAGAATGGTTCGATACTACTTAACTTTGCCGATCGAACTAGAATCTGTGTTTTCAGTGTGATTTAACAGTAGGCTGAAAGTGTCACAATGCAGAGAAATAAAAAATGGATTCTAACAGAATGAAGGAAATAACAAGAAAAACTATTCGTTTCGCAAGATCTTGAAGAAACTGAAATGGGGTAAATATAAAAAGAACTGATGTCGCAAGAGAAAATGGAGTGTAAGATATTTAAGCAGAGAAACTCGCTCAGAACGTCATCAATCAGATATGAATCAGATTTTACACACTAGCTCGGGAGAAGCCTGAAAAATTAAATAGGATTGTGTACCATTTTTCTACACTGTCCAATTGTGAAACGATTAAGACTTAAATATGTGCATGCATGGAGCTGGACAAAGATGAATAGAGGCTAAAAAGGCATATTCCCTTGAGACTTGAAAGTCCAGATGAAACATGAATAAAAAACAGAATTCAAATTTCGTCATTGGAGAAATATATCTGTCAGTGGATGTCGTTATACTTCCAAATCAGAGACAATATTTTTCTTTAAAAGTAGAAAGCTAAAAATATTACGACTTTGTTGGAAAGCTGGAGGGTACAATGACGGTAATACCTGTAATTAAAAGAGCCATTAAAACAGTTTCGGAGAACATTGAAAAGAGGCTCGATAGAACAATAGCAAATGCGTTGGAGAATCAAAACAGTCCATACATCTGCAATACTAAACTTATCTTGGAATAATCTTGGAATTAATCTTGTGATTTGCTTGTAACTAAACGCCAGTTACTGCTTCTGACGAATCTCATGTCATGAAGACATTGAGCCCACGTGAGCCTCCTCTTCCCTATAGCACTAACGAGTTTGTCAGAAGGTCGGAACATTATCCAGCTTCAGAAGAATCAGATGCAGATCTTGGTGGACGATGTCCTTCCAGCGGCTCTGTGGTTGCATGAATGTCGTCTTTATTTTGCAGATGACCGGTCTAACTGGTGAGGCCACCATCAAGTCGTCACAAGAAGTGCCCGAGACAGTAATTAAGGCGCTAAGTGATATGATTCAGTGAAAACCACAATTTGCTACAGACATAAAAATTCTGTTCCTGAAAAATATGAATAACAAAATTGTCAAAGACACTGCAATCAAAACGGATCATTAAGTTCCGCCTAGATAGACAAATACGATTCTCGTAAACAGCAAAATGAAACAACAAGAACCCATTCCTTTATATTTCAGATAAATTCATGGTAATTCTCAGGTGATAATTTAAAAGAACCCGTAGGGATTCATGATCGAATTTGTATTGAAGGAATATGTTTTGTTACAGTTTTGATTCTTTCACTTGTTCGAGATGTATCAATTTCACCAAATTTGCAGCAATTATTTTTCAATCAATTTGCACTTATCGACTTCGTTTTACTTTCTTTTGCTGATTTAATTATATCATCATTCGTTGATCTACACTTTTTTATTTTATAATCACCAGAATCACTTTCTAGTCTAAAATTCTCTTCTTCCTTTTCTTAGAACTTTGTTTTTTTTAATATTTTATTCAGTTGTTATACATTCTAGCGCTTTTGATATTTTCATTTTTCTCCTTCTCCCATTGTTCTTCCACGGATTCTTCCTTCTTTCCTTTATTCGCTCATTCCTTCTATTTTTCTTTTCTTACGTATCAGAAAAGATTATTTCCTGCTGCCTATTCTGCTGTTTCTAAAAAACACTAAAGTAAAAGTAAAATATTTATCCAAATCTAGCAAAAGAATTAAAAGAAATGTTGAAGATGAAGGGACGGTTTTGCGCATCATTGTTGGAATCCTCGGAACAGTCCTTAAAAATCTAGAAAAATGTTGTAAGTATTAGAAAACAGAGAAATCTATAATTCTGTGGAAACTAAAACTATTTGAATTAATTCAAACCCTCCAGGCGAGAATATGATTAAAATCAGCCCGAATATTAATGAAAAAATTGAGGACTAAGGAACATTGATTTTATTTGATTATATAAGAGATAAAGTAAGCTCAATAAAGCAATGTTGCGAAAACTCGAACATGAAATAATTATATTCATTTTTACGAAGCAGTTTTGAGTGCAGTCAGGAAAGGTATTAATAGAATATGTTGCAGAATTTGCCTATTATAAGCGTATCTTCCGTCTGGGTACTGAGGATCTATTTCGTACTTTCATGTGATTAAGATTATATTACGTTGCTCAAGGCATAAAAAGTAACTTGTCGTCGTATGTGTAATATATTGCGACATGATTAGATTGAATTGGTACCAGTAACAAGAAATACATTTTTATTTTTAAAAGTTTCTGAATAATCTTTCTATATGTATTCTCTAGATTTAAATTCTTTATGGAAAATGGGTGTTTTATTCGTATTTTGCTCCTTGTATTTACGTTAAAAAATCCCGATAGATAGATAGATAGATAGATAGATAGATAGATAGATAGATAGATAGATAGATATGAACAAATATAAGTAGATGCACTGGTAGGGATAAACTGGAGTAGATAGATAATCGGGATAGATTTAAACAGATATATGCATATATACAGCGTGAGATGGAAAATTGTTGTATAAATTGCGCAAAAGTAAAATTACCATTTCCATATCGTTTTAGCAGGCATATTTATCAAGATTTTACAGAAATATCTTGAAATAGGAAAGAGTACATTTATTCAATAAATCACCGTTGGCTTTAACCATGGTTTCAGATGGTTTAAGAATCCCTTGCAACTATTGTGATTGCTTTCCTTGTTTGGGTAGGTGAATGACGCCATGATGCCTTATTTCAGTTCATCTTTGGTGTTACAAAGAGTCTTTCACTTAACTACGTCCTACACTTAATAATGAAGAAGGTTATTGTCTGGGGTGTTAGTTGGCGAGATGTAAAGAGTGTTATGGTCGCAGAAATTCTTTCACAGCCATAGCTGGATTCTCCTGCTTGGGTGTCAATTTGCAGTGTTCTATTGTCAAACACCAGCAGCCACCATCAGAGGACAATACTAATTCCTCAAGGCAATTAATATAGGCCTCCATTATGAGTTTGAGGCACTATGGGAAGATAAATGGTGGAATAACTTTGCCATGTCTCGTGGTCATTACAAACATCATGATTTTTGTTAGAAATATCCTCTTTTCGAATCATCTCAACTGTCTCCAGTTTGACACCAAAACACTCTAAAACGTTTATTATAAGAATTTTGCGCAAGCGTGTTCTTTTCTTTTGACTATACCGACTGTACAGTATAGTAGGATCAATGAGAAAAAGAACGCCATGATGTAATTCATTCCGCCAGAAATTTGGAAACGTCATGAGTAACTGCTAGAAAGCCCTATGTCAGACAATAAGAATATGAACTATGAAACACAAGTAATTGATGTTAGACTACTTCTTCGACCACATTACTCCTTAAATCTGACCACTTAACTCCACAGACGTCAACCCGCTTGATTACTTTGTGCGGTGCGCAATTAAGCAAAAGACCAACTAAACTTCTTGTAACACCAATGATGAACTAAAGGCACGAATTATGGTGACATTCACCAACTTAAACAAGATCGTCCAGAAAGGATGAAAGAGATTCCTAAATTGTTTGGAGGGGGTGAATGAAGTCAATGGCAATTTTATTGAATGAGTTTACTATTTCGTATTTTTTCAAATATTGTTTATGCAATTTTGGTAAATATCTCTAAGATGGGATATCAGTGTTATTTTCATTTTTTGCGTAATTTAGACGAAAATTCATCTATCGCACTCTGTCAGCATTATGTCCTACACAAGTGAATTTCTCAAAATTTCCTTAAATTAAATAGATGGTGGGTGATAACAGATTTAAGAAAGATATTTTACGAAGTTTTTTCTAAAAGTAACTTTTTTGTTTGGAAATATTTTTTATTCCTGATATAGTTATTAAAATTCGATTATTATTTCATTTCTGCACGAATTTAAAAATCAAATTGTTTTTATTGTAAAAAATTTAAGATTTCTTACACTAATCTATGATCACATCCTGACGCAAGAAAAGGCAACGAAAATCTTGTAAATTCTAAAAAGAAATTACATATATAATATAATGATAAAAAATCGTTTGGTTTTTTCATCTAAAAAAGCAGAAACATTTAGCGGATAAAATTTTACTTTTATTAAGTTTTTAATTTATATTTCATCATGTATGCTCACTTTTAGTGACTGTACAAAGATGGTTAAATATATTAAATAGACATATAGATAGATAGATAGATAGATAGATAGATAGATAGATAGATAGTAAAGATAGATAGATAGATAGATAGTAAAAATAGATAGATAGATAGATAGATAGATAGATAGATAGATAGATAGATAGAATGCATGAATACGAATGCATGAAGTGATATATATATATATATATATATATATATATATATATATATATATATAGACGTAAATATCTTGATGGGTTGAGAGATTGATAATTGGTGAGACTGATCAGGGAAGAAGATTAATTGATCAATTCGAACAGATAATCATAGATCTATTTCTTTGATTTTTCAGCCTGCTTACACTTTATAACGTTAAAGCAGTTTATCACCTTCTCCGCATCTGAAGCCTTCCAATCAATAGTTGTATTGACTGAATTTGCACTTAAGCAATTCTTAATTCTCTGCTTCCATATACAGATCAGTCAGTGTGGCAAGAAAAAACTTGACAACATGTCTTAAGCCTTATCCTTTAAGCCTTATCCTTCTTTCGAATAAAAATGTTTTAAGTAAACTTTTCTTTAAGTTGACATTTCTTTATACATTTATTTTCGCATACATGTTTGCTTCTTTCATCATTGTCGCTCTTTTTCTCTCTCTCTGCATATATTCATATATATATATATATATATATATATTCGTCATCCACATACAAGCCTGTTTCGCTGCATCACAGATCATCAGTCTGGCTGGACATCCACTTGAGTCTTGCCGGGATCGAAACTCGACCGATTCAGTGTCAGTCAGAGTTGCTAACCTCTAAGCCATAGGCGTATAGAACCAGCGAAAGAAGACTTTAGCGTATTGTATATAAGCGGGGTATACACACGCCAGTCACCGACAGAACTCAATTAATTCCTGAAGAGTGATATATATATATATATATATATATATATATATATATATATATATATATATATATATATATATATATATCTGTTAAAGGCACATAGATATAAGAGAGACATTAGTTTCTCCTACCATCAACCTTACAATATTTAACAGTGGAGAGTTTTTAAACTTTTTTTTATATATATATATAGACCGACGCTCACATGATGCCTGCCACGCACATTGCGTGACAGGAATAAAGAACTTTACTTTTCAAAATAAATAAAAAACAAAAAATTACATTTTTTTTTTATAAGCGTTTCACCCCGGGCAAGGCATGTCACTGCCACTACTGCGCAGGTGGCTACATAGAGTAGACAAAGGCTGATTAAATATAGGAAATGTCAGAGGGTGGGTGATAGGCGGATAAGGATACCGAGAATGAGGGTTGGGTAGATGAGAGTGTTCTGAGAATAATTGGGAGTTAGTGTGATAGGAGGTGTCTATTGACCCTACATTTAAACACCTGGAGATTGTAGCTGTCGGGAAAGCAGAGTTGTGGAAGGGAGTTCCACAGGCGGGAAGCGCAAGAAAAGAAGCTGTTGGAGTAGAATTTACGGTTACATCTTATCTGTTTAACTGTAAAAGGGTGGGACCTAGTTGCTAATCTAGTATCTCGTGTAAATTCATGCTTAGGCGGCACCAGTGATCTAAGCTCATCGGAGCAGAAGCCATGAAAGTACTTATAGAAGAGGCACAGGGAAGCCACATCACGCCGGTGAGAGAGTGGTTGCAGCCGGTCTGCCAAGTCAGTATCAACCACGTTACAGATCCTCCTTTGTATTTTGTCAAGAAGCCCAAGGAGAGCAGCAGGGGCACCCAACCAGATATGGCAGCAATATTCAATACACGGGCGGATGGTAGATTTTTATATGTGCAGAATAGATTCAGGTGGGAAAAACTTCCGGGCCCTGCACAGAGAGCCGACTTTCATAGCAGCAGATTTGGCAATGGATTCGATATAGTCACTTTACATTCAAACATGAGAACATAAAATACCGGAAAAATAACATGCTTGGAATTGCATTGTGAAGAAACAGAAAGCACTTGGAAAGTCAATAATTATGGAACATTTTTACATTCATTATTTCCAGCGAAAAGGAAACATGTACGAATACTGGAAAAATGTATCAAAAATTAATAAAATCTTCTTTGTCGGTCGTTTGTAACGAAACATGTTTAAATGAAAGATTGCCGCCCAATGATACATATATAAATATAAAGATAGATAGATAGATAGATAGATAGACATAATAGATTTCTTTTACACCCATTATATTATTGATGAGTAGATTTAGCTTTTCTCTTCTTTACTCTGCTTCTTTTTACTTTATTTTTTGTCTTTCTTTTCTTTGTTTCCGCTTTTTTCGTTTCCTTGATTCTGTTTTCTCCTCTATATTTTCTGTCTTTCCGTCTTTTTTGGGGGGGGGGTTAGTGGGTTCTGTTTTTCTATTCAGTTCACTCTATTTCCCCCCCGAACACCCACCCACACAAACACACACACACAAACTTCTTCATTCTTTATTTCTCGATCGCGTGTTTATTTGTTTTTTAGTGGATTCAGATTCTCTTCTCGACACCTACACTCCTTTTCATTCCCTCTTTCTTCAATTATTTATTTATTTCATTTCTTTTATATTTTAAAGGATTTTTTATTTCTCGTCAATAAACTATCTGTTTCTCTATAATTCTTTGCTCTTTTGATCTCTTATTTATTTTCTTTCATAGATTTCTCCTTCTCTAGATACCTTTTCCCTCTTTTTCTCATTTTTTAATTCTATTTCTTGCTTTTGTTTCTTCTCTATCTCCTTCTTGCTGTGTTCTGTATTTCTCATCTCTCTCTATACTTCTCTCTGCTTCTCTTTCGTTCTCTCTCTTTCTCTCTCACTCTCTATCTCTTTCTTTCTCTCTCTTTCTCTCTCACCCGCTTTCTTTTCAGCTATTTTATAAATGAATTCTACTTTTCTTTTCTATTTCTGTCTTTCGTTTTTTGTTTTTTGCTGTTTTTTTTTTGTTTTTTTTATCGTCGGTAGATTCTGCTTTCGTCCTCTCTCTTCTCGCTCTTTTTTCTCTTGCGCTATATCTCTCATTTTATTTTTCTTTCTTTCTCTTATTCTCTGTCTCACTTTCATCTTTTCCGTTTTTCTTTATTGGATTCTCTTTTTCTTTTCTGTTTTCTTTAGCACCTATTTCTTTACTTCTTGCTCAATATAAGCGTCCAAATTATTATTGATTTTTTGCGTGCTTCTTTTCGGCTCCTGTTTTAATTGCTTTTTTCTCTGTCTTTTTCACCTATCATTATCTTTATTTGGGTTGAAAACAACTTCTTTTTTTTTCCTTTATTTGTCAAATCTGTAAAAATTGTTTAATGAAACACAAAATCGTGTGTGTGTGTGTGTGTGTGTGTGTGTGTGTGTGTGTGTGTGTGTGTGTGTGTGTGTGTGTGTGTGTGCGAGTGTCAGTGTGTATCAGGGCATATATACACATACAATTTTATAATAAGGTCGCTAAACATCAACAGATTACGCTGATAAAATGATAAATGATTTATTAGATACAAATAGATAGATAGATAGATAGATAGATATGAGCAGACTGAGATAGATAGATAGATAGATAGATAGATAGATAGATAGATACATATGAAAAGACTGAGATAGATAGATAGATAGATAGATAGATAGATAGATAGATAGATAGATATGAAAAGACTGAGATAGATAGATAGATAGATAGATAGATAGATAGATAGATATGAAAGGACTAAGATAGATAGATAGATAGATAGATAGATAGATAGATAGATAGATAGATAGATAGATATGAGCAGACTGAGATAGATAGATAGATAGATAGATAGATAGATAGATAGATAGATAGATAGATAGATAGATACGTACAGGCACATATAGTGGTTTGTATGTAGGCTGAAAGTTCATAGACTGACTATGAAGGAGTCATGCTAAGTTTGTGAAATTTTGCATGCATTAATTTCAACTAGTCATATTAATAATAGCATTCATTTTGTACAGGGAAATTGCCACCTGACCTTTCAATGTCGTCTTCAGAGTAACTTGTAGCGACTTGCTATATTACCAACCGTGTCAGCATGAAGGTCTTTAGGGGTTAATTAGCTGATGACGCTCCAGTTTTCTCAACAGTGTACAAGTGGGCAGCTGAATTTAGGAGGGGAAAGGAGAGTCTTGAAGATGACCCAATGTCTGGGCATTACGATTACCACTACCGAGAGAAATGCTAATGGATGACAGGCAATTGACTATCAGTCAAATAACCAAAAGTATGAGAGAGTATTCTACACAATAGAGTTGGCAACTGTGTGGGTGTACGCCTTCTGACACTTGATCATAGTCGCACCAGCCTGATCACATCAGGAGAAAATCTGATATCTCAGGATGGTTTCTTTGATTGCTTCATAACAATGGATGATAAATAGGTTTATAGGGGTTATGGGGAATGATTAATTTCCCCAACACTATATTTTTAGGCACACAAATGAATGACGAAACTTGCTTTTAAAATAACAACAAAGAATGGTTTATTATACAGTAAACGTACAAGATTGGTAGTATGTAAGTGTCCATGGTGAAGCTAGCAGCAGATAGTATGTAAGTGTCCATGGTGAAGCTAGCAACAGTTAGTATGTAAGTGTCCATGGTGAAGCTAGCAACAGATAGTATGTAAGTGTCCATGGTGAAGCTAGCAGCAGATAGTATGTAAGTGTCCATGGTGAAGCTAGCAGCAGCGTCTTCCGATAAAGCATTCCATGGGGATTCAGTGGCAGCGATGTGAGAGAGGCGTTCGTTACTGCCGCGGGCTCATGGCTCTCTGGCTTTCCTCCGTTCTACAAACAGGACTAGGAAAAATAGTTCTAGAGAGGAATCAATGCGCTCCGCCCGTTGATTGGTCAGTGAGTGACCGAATCTCCGGTCGGGGGCACTGATTCGCGAAAGGAAATAGATCTGTGGCTGCTACAGGTTCCTCGCTTTGAGAAAAAGATACAAGCTATTCTGCGGAAACATCCATACTCACTTGCTCTAAAGAAGGCTAAGGTAGTTTTATCTACAGTAAATTTGCTGGCCTTAGATTTTTAGGAAAAAAATGCATTGTGTTATTGACCTGACAGTTAGATCTTCAAAAGGACCATACCCTTATTAGAGAGGGTTAGACAACTTGCCAAGGAAGTTACTAAAGGTTATCAAGACCAAACACGAGAAAAACTAACGAAAGCGGTCTTATTCCAGTACTCAAGTCCTTGTTTTCATTATCTACTGTGTGCGGCTGTGGTGTTTGTTGTGGATTCCGGGTGAGAAACCGCACAAAATAAGGAAAAACAAAACAGATATGGAGATATAAAAGGAGGTTATATTGAACGTAATATACAAACTTGAACGCAGGTTAGTAAATCCAGGAATACTATTAGTAAGTCTTGAAGTGACAATATTTGAAATTGGAAACAGTATATCCGTGTATGTTATTCTAGCTGAGTGGAACTCAGAGCTAGTCTGACATCTAATGCGGTAGTCTTTGAATAAGTTCGGTAACTTACGTATCAGTTCAGGTAGTTTCCGATAACTCTAACGGATCTCTACGAATACGCTCTCTCCCAACCGCAACCACTGTTCTTTCTATGGTATATATGGTATATGTACTCTCATCGAGTCCATTATCATATACAGAGGGGAGATTCTACAACCGTTTTGAACTGGTTTTAATCAGTCTCCCTGTTGTTCTCATATAACCATGTCTGTCTAACATCTGTTCTATAACAAAAAAAATCTATTGTCTAAGACCAAGTATCATCGTGTTAATAAAGTCATATCAATGGTTAATGACGTTTTAGACGAACAAGAAGAAATCTTCTTGAACAGCCGGATCCAAGCTTTGCAACACCGATGAAAAAAATATGTGGACCGTAAGAGGGGATTTTCATTTCATTTGGTCAAATGCGACATGGGTATTTGGTCAACCTATGAACATTGTAGCCGACCCTTGTAGATAGCTAGATAGATAGGGAGAAATAGGAGGAGAGGAAAAGTGAAAAATGAAATAGATATAGAGAGGGATAGTCTACTAAAAGTTTTCCATTATATATTTATTTATGAAGAAACTGATACATTTTGTAGTATATAAATAAAATTGTTTTCTGGTTTCTCGCAACAAAAATAATAATAATTTTGGTTTAAATATTAATTGTCACTATCTTTTACTTTCACTAATTATTTACATCGACGAAATTTAAAAAGTCTAAATCGATTTCAAAATGTTAGCACCTTTTACACTGAAATGAGAAACCCTGAGCTGAATTCAAAGTCTGTTGCTATTCTCCTTACTAAATAATATGAGTTTATTTTACATGATTAAATAAAAAACATATCCACAAGCTATCATCAATGATCTAGCATATTCTCTGCAGTTTCGAATTACACCTCTTTGTTCCTCCTTGGTGTACACTGATGATACAGCGGCCATGCTTACACTGTAACAACAGCAGGAAAACTAGCGTGATCAATCCCAAACTTCAATTATCTGACCAAAATAGTACCAACTTTAATCACGCGTGAACAGAAGCGAGTCTGACAAACCTAAAGTTATATGATGGCGAAAGAAGCGGATAATTTTTAACTTATCCTCGTACTTACCACTTATTCTCGGGTTTAAATAAACGTTTATGGTTTTGAAAGGTCCTAAATTATTTTAAGCTCAATTATTGAACTTTATTAATGTTAATTTTTTAAGAGAAAGATTAGAGCAGATAATTCAGATTTCTGATTAAAGATAAGAGTTTACATATAGAAATTTTGTTTACCAGTGTAGATGCAAATTTCTGAAATGAAATTGCATTTTGCATTTCACAAATTTAATCTTCTTTGGGAGAATTTCATCGCCAAAAATGAATCCAGCGTCTATGAAACCATAGGAAGGGATGTTTAGATCATGATTTTCTGATAAGGAAAATTATTTTTGCAAACCAAAAGTGAGTAATGATAAGTGTAATGTATGACTAGATGTTCGCTGTGTGCAGTTGATATCGGCACGGAACGAGAAATCAAAAAGTCGATTTCGAATACCAGTTGATTTCGTTGCATTCATTTACGTGCAAACACTCTTGGGAAAGTATTAATCCAGCTCTTCTTTCTCAAGCTATGGGTTAAATAGCAGGACAACTTGGGTTCTATAGCCTTCGTTAGCAAACAGTCTACCGCAGAAAGTAATGCCAACCTACCGTGGGAAGATATTCTACCCAGTCAGTCATGTCTCTTTTGGGACATGATTGCCCAAGGGTGTATCACGTATGGCACCTAACTGAGTGAATGTATAACTGACTATGATTTAGATAATTTCTTTACAGATGATTTACTTACGTTTTGCAGATTTAGTTTGATTTTTCTATTTTATCTTACTCAAAAAGAAAAGATCATATTTGGATTTTATTTGTTGTTGGAAAAGAAAGTGCCAAAATGGAGACTAGAGAAAATAAAAAAAGTAAAAAAGAATATACCGAGAAACTGTCATAAGTTGTGTTAATTTGCCTGACTTTTTATTTGTAAGATTCCGAATTCAAATGGATAAGGTTTTTGTTTAAATACCAAGTTCAAATATTATGTCACTTAATTTTGTTAAAATAAAATTTAATTGCTTTTCCAAGCAAACCAAGACACAAAAAATCTAACAATCATGACTAAGGACACAAAATTAATACATGATTAAGTTCTCTTTAATTTCAAGGGATCATAAATTGACAAATATATATGCAGGGTCTTATCACCTTTGTTTGTCTTTAATCATTTTCTCTACCTTATTCCGCTCTTTCAATTTTTTAAATTTACAATTAATTTACGATAACCTCTTTCCAACACTTACACTCTATATCTCTCTAAACAGATATCTTTTTAACACATACTTAATTATTTCCTATTTTATTGCTCTGGTATTTTTCGTTGTCTGTCGTTTTTGTTCGGAGAGGTTAGCAACATCATTCAGAAGATCTCATCTCATAAAAAGCATGACAGACTCATTGAATGTTCATGCTATTATTATTCTGTGATATGCATTGAGTTTTATATAACAAAATATTTATCATCTGAATAAGATTCCAATAATTCTTTCACGCGGCTAAACTCAATACACCATACATAACTAAACGCTTTTATGAATAAAATTCCAGTGATTCTGTTGGTCGAATAGCTCCAACTAATTCTAAGTACTTCTCGGACATTTTGCATTAAGTTTCAATAACACTGATACACACATAAACTCAACACACCCGTACACACCTAAAAGCTTTTATGAATAACTTTCCAATGAATCTGCTGGACGGATGGACCCAACGAGTCTTGCATAACAAAATGATTGCTTGAATAAATTTACAAGGATTCTGTAGGTTGTATTGGTTCAATTGATTCTGCATACATCATCGACATTTGAATTAGCTTCATATACTTCTATTACATGGGTGAACTCAACGCGTCCTACATACTTAAACGCTTCTTCTAAATGAACTTCTAATGAATCTGTTGGTTGGAAAGACAAAAATCATTCTCCATACCTCACTGAACGTTTGAATTGGTTTCCAATTATTTTGCTAGCCAGATGAACTCAGCGCTTCCTATATACCTCAAATCTTTCCTGACTAAATTTCGAATGATGCTGTTGATAGGATGAACTCAAAATATTCTCCCTACTTCAATGATCTTTTGAATTAGTTTCCAAAAGGTTGGTACTCAAGTTCTCACGAAAAAAGCTACATATCAAATTGATTTTCTAGATTGGATAAACTCTACGTATTCTTTTTATTTCAACAATCTTTTGAAATAATTTCAAATATTTACAGGTATGAACCCATAACTTTCTACTTACCGAAACGCTTTTCTGAATTACTTTGCGATGATTAAGTTGGTCAGATTGACTTGAAACATTATTTATAGTTCAACTAACCTTTGAATTAATTTTCATTAATTCTGTCATGAAGCATTTACTGAGCACGTTTTACAAACCGAAACAATTTTCTGAATAATTTTACAATGATTTTGTTAGGATGATAGATTCAACTAATACTCAATATTTCACCAACGTTTTGAAATAGTTTTCAAATAATTCTGTTACCCAGTCGAACTTAGCACCTTCTACAAACATAAACGTTATTGTGAATAAATTTTCAAGGAATTTCTTGGTCTGATGGTCTCAAGTGATTCTCTATAGGTTTCTGACTTTTTGAATTAGTTTCCAATAATCCTTTTACATAAATAAACTCAAAAGGTCTTTCATACATAAACACATATCTGAATAACACACATTCTCCATACATTACCGATATGTTGAATAAGCTTTCAAAACTTCTCATCCACGGATGAACTTTAAATAACCTGCATAGCTAAACGCTTTTCTAAAGAACTTTCTAATGATTCTGTGAGCCGGATCGACACATTTTTTTCCCATGTTACCCCGAACTTTTAAATTAATTTCCAATAATTCTGTACTCAGATTCTCTCAAAAGTTCCTTCATACTTAAACAATTTTCTGAACAAATTTTCAATGATTCTGTAGGTAGGATGAACTCAATACATTCTTCATACTTTAACAACCTTTTGAATTTATTTCAAATAATTCATTTAGCAGGATGAACTCTTTTGGGAATAAATATCCAAAGATGTTGTTAGTCAGATGTTCTCAAATTATGTCTCATATGTCATTGTCTTTTAAATTTGTTTCCAATAATTCTCCTACACAAATGATCTTAACATGTCCTAGATGCCTAAAAGCATAATTAAAGAACTTTCTATTTATACTTTGGAAGAATAGACATAACTCATTCAGTAAACGTCCCAGAATTTCTGAAATTCTTAATGACTTTCTTATTATTCTTTTGAAATTATAAACTTTACACATTCTAAAAATATTGGTGATGTATACATCAATTTGAATAAGCTTTTAATATTTTAACATTTCTAAATCAAAACGTGCGTGCTTAAATTCTTTTTTAAAGAACATTACAATGTTTCTGTTGGTCCTATGGACACAAATTATTCTTCATAACACACGAACAATTTAAATTATTTTCCAATAATTCTGTACCTAAATGGTCTAAAGAGTTCCTGCATACCTAAACGTTTTTCTGAATAAGTTGCCAATTACATTTTCGTTCGGATGGGCTCAACTCATTCTCCATATTTCACGGAACCTTAGAATTAGTTTATAATAATTCTTTTACAAGTGTGAATTCAACGCATTCTACCTACTTAAACACGTTTCGGAATAAGTTACTAATGATTCTGTTGGTCGGATGAACTCAATTTTTTCTGCATACATCATCGACCTTTAGAATTAGTTTCTAATAATTTTGTTACATGGATGAACTCAACATTTCCTGCCTGTCAAAATGCTTTTCTAAATTAATTCCCAATGATTTTCTTGGTTTTCGTACGGTGTCAGATCTTTCTCCATACTTCAATGACCTTTTAAATTAGTTTTCAATCATTCTGTCAATCCGAATGTATTCAACTCGTCTTACATACATAAATGCTTTTCTAAATATTTTTCCAATGATTTTGTTAGCAGGATAAAAAGTCATTCTCCATACGTCACCGAAATTTTGAATTAATTTCTAGTAATTCTGTTAATGCTTTTAGTGAACTAATTTCTAATTATTCTTTTGGGTGGATAGACTCAGTTCATTCTCCATGCTTCACTGATCTTTTGAAATTCATTCTAATGACTCTATAACCAAGATAAACACATGTGCTACATAACTAAACGGTTTTAATGAGTAAATATGTGATGATTCTCAGAATCGTATAGACTCAGCTCATTCTTTATCATTTACCGAACTTTTGAATTAGATTCTTTTACACAAATGAACTTATCACGTATTGCACAGATAAACGCATTTCAGAAAAAAATAACAGTCGTATTATTCTGTTGGCCAGATAGACGCAAAACATTCTGCGTAACTCACCGACCTTATGAATTAGTTTCCTGTAATTCTGTTACCAGATGAAATGAATATGACTTAACTACCGAAACATTTTTTTTAATTATTATCTATATTCTGTTGTGCGTGTGGAATTTTTTTTTATTTTTTTATAAGCGTTTCACCCCGAGCAAGGCATGTCAATGCCACTACTGCGCAGGAGGCTACGTAGAGTGGAGAAAGGCTGATTAAATATAGGAAATGTCAGAGGGTGGGTGATAGGCGGGTAAGGATACTGAGAATGAGGGTTGGGTAGATGAGAGTGTTCTGAGAATAGTTGGGAGTTAGTGTGATAGGAGGTGTCTATTGACCCTACATTAAACACCTGGAGATTGTAGCTGTCGGGAAAGCAGACTTGTGGAAGGGAGTTCCACAGGCGGGAAGCGCAAGAAAAGAAGCTGTTGGAGTAGAATTTACGGTTACATCTTATTTGTTTAACTGTAAAAGGGTGGGACCTAGTTGCTAATCTAGTATCTCGTGTAAATTCGTGCTTAGGCGGCACCAGTGATCGACTCATTCCTCATATTTCATCGACATTTTTAATTAGTTTCTAATAATTCCGTAATACGGAGATACTCAAGACGTCCAACATACGTAAACGCCTTTCTGAGTAAATTTCCAATGGTTCAGTTGTTTGTATGGACTGAACTGATTCTCCCTACTTCACTCATCTTTTGAAATATTTTTTCATTAGTTATATTACCTGGATAATCTCAACACATCCTACATTCCATATCGATGTTTTGAATTAATTTGTTTGTCAGATAGATTCAAATCTTTCACCATACTACAACCAAATTTTGAATTAGTTTCCAATATTTATTTTTCTTTTTTACAAGGGTGTATTAAACACGTCTTACACACTTAAACGCTTTTCTGAATCATTTTCTAATGATTTTGTTAGTTGGCTGGTCAACAACTCATTCTCAGTACGCCACCAATTTTTTGAAATCTTTTCTATTATTTCCTTTACATGGATTAACTAAACACGTTAGACATACATAAACGCATTACTGAATAGCTTTTCAGTGATTCTGTTGGTCGAATGAACTCAACACATTCTTCATACTTCACAGATTGTTTGAATTACTTCCCAATAATTCTCATACAAGAATTTACTGAACATGACCAGCCTACCGAAACGGGCTTCGGAAATACTTTCCAATGATTTTGTTGGTTGCATGGTTTTCCGCATACTTCCCCGTCATTTTAAATTAGTTTTCAATAATTATTTTACCCGGATTTAGTCTTTGTTTGTGAATAAATTTTAATTGATGCTGTTGGTTAGATGGTCTCAGCTGATGTTCTATTCGTCACTGAGTTTTTGAACTAGTTTCCTATAATTCCTTTATATGGATGGCATCAACACGCTCTACATACATAAATGATTTTCTTAATATTTCCTAATTATTATGTTCGTCTGGTGGACTGATTTTCCATACCCACCGACATTTTCAGTAAGATTTAAATAGTTTTCATACGCGGATCTGAACTCAAAACGTCCTGCATACCTAAATGCTTTCCTGGATAATTTTCCAATGATTCTTTTCGTCTGATGATCTGAACTCATTCCCATACTTTAGTGACTATTTAAAATTATAATCATATACTTATTTATTACAGATATAATCAGCACATTCTATATAGCGAAACGATTTTCTGAATGACTTTTCAATGATATAGTTGGTAGAATGAACTCAGTTTATTCTCTATACATCATCGGTATTTTTAATTGGTCTCCAATAATTCTGTCACAGAGATGAACACAACACCTCAAAAAATCATAAACGCTCATCTGAATACCTCTCTAATGATTTTGTTTGTAGAATGGAATCCGCTCTTTTTCTATTTTCCCCCGAAATTTTTGTTTCCAATAACTCTGCGATCCAGATTAACTCAACATGCCATAAGTAATTAAAGGTTTTACTGAATAACTTTTCAATGATTCCGTTAGTCCGAATGTCTAAACTAATTTTTCATTCTTCACAGAGTGTTCGATTTAATTTCCGATAATTCTTTAAAATGACAATTTCAACGTATCTTAGATACCTAAGCGCACTTCTGAAAACTTTTTAATGTTCTGTTGGTCGGATGGACAAAACTTATTCTCCATAATACACCAACCTTTTGAATGAGTTTCCAATAATTCTTTTACATCTCAACACATAACTAAACGCATTTCTAAATAATTTCCCAATGATTATGTTGGTCAAATATACCATGAATAAATTGCCATCTAAATTACGCAAAAATTAAAAAAAGACATCTGATTTTATTTAATATATTTAATAAACTTTCGCAAAACCAGCTTGAAAAGAGTTGTTTTTTTAGTAAAAAAAAAACCCAGCTTACTGAAGTCGTCGTAATCTCCATTTGCATTAAGTTACTGAATGCAGCCATAATGCTTATCATTATCATCATTGGTGGTATAATGTGCTCAACTAAACCCCACACAAATTAACCCAAGGTGTTGATGTCTGAAGAGTTAGCTGGCCATATATAGGGGTTGATGTAGTCACAGAAATTGTTTGACAGCCATGACTAGGTTTTCCTGCTCATGTAACATCGTGCAGTGTCATGTTGCCAGATAGTGTATTCCAGAAGTTACTCTCTTAACTCGGGTCATGACTTACTTAGGGTGAAACTATATATATATATATATATATATATATATATATATATATATATATGTGTGTGTGTGTGTGTTAAAAAAAAACTTTAATCCAAAAGGAAAAGCAGGAAGGTAAATTCCAAAGACCTGATCTTAATTAATATTAATAATTTAATATTAAAAAATGATAAAGGTGGAGGGCTCAATGTAATTTATATTGAAATTACAGAGCCAATTATAAAATAAAATAAATTTCGGAGTTCAAAACCGTTGTTAGATCATTTCTACATGAAATCCCTAAGAGAGATTTCACGCATCATCGGCAGCTTATACTCAAAATAAAATGATATTACCGGCGGAAGTTCAAAAATTTCAAGAAACTTTCATCACAGAAAAAACGCATAGGTGGTATTAATGTCTATTTTTAAATTTGGACAAAAAGGGGAAAAGGGAAGAAAGAAATGGTGTTTGAATGGAAAGAGGGTTAAAACAAATATATATATATATATATATATATATATTGAACACACTAAATTACTCACATGATTTCAGTAACATTGATGTAGACATCGACAGCTAAAATTAATGTACACATGTACGAACACCACATTATGCAAATCAGTGTAGAATTTTTAATCATTTTTCCATTATTTTTATAATGTTATCATTATTATTATTATGTCATTTTTCATCATATTTCGATTTCTGCTATGGTCGCACTAACAACCAAGTCTGCGGAAAGACCTAAGGCAGGTCGTGACATGTTGTTATGGCTCCATTTCATGATTTTCCTATCTTCCCTATCATCCCTAGCGTTACATAGACAAAGTTTTCATTGTTTTCATTAGTGTGTGGGCTGTACTTAATAAGATAATATTATCTCTTAAGCTGGGGTTTCCAGTCATTCTTTCAATGTGTTGTTTTTTTCCATTTTTTATCATTCAAAGTGCACCTACTATCACTGGCACAACTCTTGTTTTCAATTTCCACATATTTTCTATTTCAATTTCCAGGTCTTTATATTTTGACAGTTTCTTAAATTCCTTGGTTGCTATGTTACAATCCGCTGGACAAGCCATATCAATTAATAGACAAGTTTTCTCTTTCTGGTTTTTAACAATAATGTCTGGTCTATTTGCTTCAACTTTTCTGTCTGTTTAGATGGTGTAATCCCATAGAATGGTAACATCTTCTATTTCTGTAACCGGTGCTGAGTGATGTTCATACCAGTGTTTGTGTTTGTTTACAGATTTTCCATAGTGTTTGCACATTATTATTATTATGTCATTTTTCATCATATTTCGATTTCTGCATTGGTCTCACTACCAGCCAAGTCTGCGGGGAGACCTAAGGCAGGTAGTGACGTGTTGTTATGGCTCCATTTCATGTTTTTCTATCTTCCCTATCATCCCCAGCATTACATAGATAAAGTTTTCCTTAGTGTGTGGGCTGTACTTAATAAGACAATTTTTTGTATATCTCTTAAGCTGGGGTTTCCAGGGATTCTTTCAATGTGTTGTTTTGTTCCATTTTTTATCATTCCAAGTGCACCTACTATCACTGGCACAACTCTTGTTTTCAATTTCCACATTTTTTCTATTTCAATTTCCAGGTCTTTATATTTTGACAGTTTTTGAAATTCCTTGATTGCTATGTTACAATCCGCTGGACAAGCCATATCAATTAATAGACAAGTTTTCTCCTTCTGGTTTTTAACAATAATGTCTGGCCTGTTTGCTTCAATTTTTCTGTCTGTTTAGATGGTGTAATCCCATAGAATGGTTACATCTTCTATTTCTGTAACCGGTGCTGGGTGATGTTCATACCAGTGTTTGTTTACAGATTTTCCATAATGTTTGCACATTGCCCAATGTAAATATTGCCCAACTCTATCGTGGCGATTTTTATATATATATATATATATAATTCATTTGGGGCAAACACAGAACAGCCTGAGATTAGGTGGTCTATTGTTTCTTGGTGTTTATCACAAAACCTGCATTTTGGATCCATATTATTATGCATAATATTTGCCTGAAAGTTTCTAGTGAAAAGACTTTGGTCTTGTGCTGCAAGAATAAAGCCTTCAGTTTCAGACTTTAATCCAGATGCACGTAACCATCGATGAGTATTAACTTTGTCAACATTGGATTTATTGGCACGTTCTGGATATTGGCCATGCAGAGGTTTGTCTTGCCAGCGCTGTTTCATCTGTTCAAGTGCTTATTATTATTATTATAATTATTGTTATTATTATTAATAGTAGTATCAGTGAAATTAATAGTAGTATTTTTTCTAACAGTAAGCAGCCTGTCTGTTTAGATTATTATCGTCTAGTAATTACAAAATTCTTGAATTTGAGTTTTTGTGACTAACAAAAAAATACAATTTTGATTAAAACTGCTAGTTTATTCAACCGTTAATAAGGGAAGAAATTCAAAGGAAAACAATCCAATTCTTGAGAGGCACCACTAGAAATTGGCCTGAAGCACAATAGGATAACTTTTTATAATCTGTATCTTAATTTTTCTATTATTTTATATAAATGAAAAAAAAAAGTTACAGTGATGAAAATTTATTTACCCTTTGTGGTGAAATTATCAACTAGTTCAAGTGAAAAACATACTTAAACCTATGTTTCCATTGAAATAAATCTCCCAATTCTAAAAAAATTTATAGACTCATGAAATATCTAATGTATAAATTCTTACTGTATTTTCTAAAATTTGAATGTCACATTTCTAGGTTAAAATAGAGAATATTTAAAAAATGTACTTAATATTTTATCATGCACTGTGAATGCTAAAAAATCAGAAAGTTGTCCACCATTTAAATTTGTATGCTATGCTTTACTATATTTTAACCAAATATTTACCCACACTCTAAACTCATGAATAGACTTAAATCATGTAAATACTTTACTTTCAACCTATTCGAAAGAACTGGATGGGGATTTAGCTTATATTAATTTCAGAAAATCTTATTTGATGTTCTTACTTTCGAGCCATTTTGAAAATGAGGTGAGGATTTACGTTAAATTTACTGCAAAAAATCTGGGAAAAAAACATAAAACGTTTCAACATAAACTAATAAATATAAAGAAAAAACACAGAATATACAGGTTGTCCCAGAAAATGTAGACACACTTTAAATAATTATAAAGTCAGTTTTTGTTAAAATACATATCATTTTCAAAATTAAATAGTACCTGCAGACATTATTTTATTTTTTCAAAATAACGTGATTTCTGGTTCAGGCACTGCTGATAACGTGAAGCGGTGAAATCACAAACATCATGAAACGATTCATTTTGTATGTGTGTGCATTCTCATTCAATGGCTACTCTCAATTCAGCAATTCTTGCAGGTTTATTATCGTAAACATTGTTTTTTCTTATCTCCATCAAAAAGTTTAGTGGTGTGAGGTTTAGCGAATGTGTAGGGTATTCTTCGTCCAATCAACCTGTTTGGAAAGATCTCATCCTGGAAGGATCTAACATTGCAATGATAGTCGGTTTTCTTACTGAAAATAAAACTTCTCATTTTCAAAGTCCACTTTAATGCTTGACATGTATATAATTTTAGCAACCCGTCTATATATTAATGACTTTTTAAAAGTTACTCATTTTATTTCTTCTTTAATCATGAGAAATATCAGCTTACGGAAAATGTACTATGAATCATTCTTTAAGTACAAACACACACACACAAACACACACACACACACACACACACACACGCACACACACACATACACATCTTACTTTTGTTTTTGGCTCGGATGGAACTATAAATGACGAAACGCGTAATTAAATCGAATTTCAATTTAAGTTTCATAAAAATAATGTCGGGATTCTATATGCTATTTTAAACACACACATACACACACACATATATATATGTATACAAGTACATATTCAAATATTATATGAGTATCTATTTCTAAAAAACATATATATATATATATATATATATTATTTATTTGGGAAACAATCTCTCTTTTATACAGGTTTCATTGAAAATGATAGACAAGTTTTTTATAGTTTCCATGTGTTCTTATGACTTTTTCTTTACAGAGCTCAAATTGTGTAAGAATTGTCGTAAGGTTTTGTATTTTCCAGTGCTTTCAGTTCTGTTTTTAGCCATTATCAAAAATTAATTTTGTTTTACCTCTAAAAAAATATGTGTAGTAAAGATTTTATATATAGAGTCCTGTGTATGTTATGTTCTGAACACGGTAAGCACATTGTCACCGTGTCCATAATTGATATTATTAAGTGTAGGATTTCCCTTTCCAATTAGTAATGCCTCCGTTATTTTAAATCTTCTTTTGCATGTAGATGATGCTATTATGTATGCATTTTCAACAAGTTTGTCACAGATAGATCCTGGTAGATTTAGATGTGAGTTTAAGTTGTAACGGATACAATTATTGTAGACAAAATGCAATGTCAATCTTCTTGTCTAATTTGTGGTGGTGTGGCCTATGTAACTGTTTACAAATTTTGATTGTTGACGAAAACAAATCGTCAAAGGTCATATAAATTCGTAAACGACACTGGTTCTCTTCAGTTTAGAAAACCTGCTTGTATATATATAATTTAGATTCACCCTGTAGTGAGACCGGGAGCTACTCAAGCTAGAGAGGTACAGTGTATGCAGATATGAGGGGAAATGATGCTAGTTCACTACAATACACGTTCCATGAAGGATTTTAGCAGTTGAAGCTAAGGAATGTAGTTTGTCTGGGCACTTTACATCTATATAGTGATAGAGCAGCTACAGACTTGCAACTTTTCGTCTGTGAGAAAGGGATTGCAGGGTAGTAAGTAATTAGTCATCCACAAGAACGTCAAGACGCCTTTAGACTCTGTATTTACACGTACCTCCCCTTAAAGGCAGGATGTGGCTCAAAGCTCATTTTTATGCTCGAGCAAAATTTTCCTGTAGACCTAGCATACGAGACTTCTCCTATTGGCACATAGTCTGATGAAGGTAGACAATCCGAGAGGCAGAATTTTGACGCCTTTGAGCACTATTCAGAGACAGAAGTGATTAGTAGGCACCTCTTGCCCAAATATGAAAACATTACCCCATTTATGCATAAACTATATATATATATATATATATATATATATATATATATATATATACAAACATAGCCAATACATGTTGTGGGCAGATTTGTGCTTTATTCGGCAACAATAGACTTTCTGGGAGATGGGATGTTAGCACTCTTCATTGATAAACAGTCTGACATGACGTTGTGCTAGTACAATTATATACGGCTCCAAAAATAGTTCTGTCTACCCAATTTAAATCAAAAACCTTGGGCGTATACGTCGTATGGTTTCAGGCATTTCCTAAAGGTGGTTCTTTCTGTGGTCGCTTTCCCAGGGCCGATGACCTCAAAATCTCACCTCCCTCACAAATTGACTATGGTGAGATTCGAACCAGTAACTTATGGTCGAAACACAAACGTTCTCCTCTCTCGTTCTACTCATAAATATATATATAGAGAGACTAGGAACTAATAAACGTCTGTATCCACTCTGGATATAGACGTCTATAGCTGGTAAAAAGTGTTACTGGACATTTGGTTTATAAATCCCAAAGATGTTCAGTTGTTCTTGTCCTTAAGGACACATGGCCCAGTGGATATGGTCGTTGGTTAGTTCCTGTGGCTTGACCCAAAGAGTCGTGAGTTCAATACCGGGAAACAGCAATGGTGAACAAGTAACTTACACGGTGGGGGAGATAATTCATGAGTACGCAAGAAATGGAATTCATATATCTCAGTGATTGTAATAAAGGGTTCGGTTCGAAATTCTTAGCACCTGAAGAAAGCCGGAGCGTACAACGGCCGAAATGTCGTACAAATGGCCAAAAGATGAGGACAGTAGTTTGAATAATGTAAATACTGTATACACTACCTCATTTCAGAAATATAGACAATTACATTCATTTTAATGCACTACTGGATGATGAAAATTTCTTGATCAATATGTCCGTCCTTCACAAAATACTAATATCTAGTTAATTGCCATGAGCAAAAAGCGTGTCTAATCGAGTAAACATTCGGAATTTCATGGAGAAATTCTTAGATTTAACAAAATTCTTAATAATGGTTATTCTAAAATGTGCCTGGCAAAATTAATAATTTATGACTTTAAAAAAAAGACACTCCTGAAAAGTATGAATCTATACGTGATGGAATTTACGCCTCAAAATTGTTTTTTTTATCTTTTCGCTTATTTACACATATACACGTAAAGATGATCGAATTTATATTTAGGTCACGTCAATTCTTGCTCGTTTCTATGCATTTAGTATTTTTTTCATTGATAAGACCTGTTCGTACAACTGTAGAACGGTATTTATACATTGAACATCATGTGCTTTCTAAAGGAAATATACAAGAAAAACAAAATTCTTTGGGGAGGAAATTACAGCATATGGGTATCGCAGATTTTCAATTCCCAAAATTACAGGCTGTTCAGAACAGTATACTGAAGCATACACACAAATGAAAAGAAACTATTAGAAATATGATACTTCGAAATAATAGCTTTTTTATTATACAAAGACAGCCTATGGTCAAATGACGCTGTAAGCATTGGTTCTCGTTCGATCAACAAGATTGAGTAGCTTCAACCCTAGTCAATACATAGATGAGAGACTGCTTGGAAACACTGTGTATTGTATTCAACCTCTTAAAATCCGGAACGTAACACAGCTTTGAATAACCCACAAAGGGTTGATAACGCGTAAAATCGAACAATAGCAAAATTCAATGATAAGCACTGGAGGCAATCTATCTCTATTTTTTTTCTTCCTACTTCCCTCTCTCTTTTTCTCACACAAACACACTTACATACACTCATATTTTATTAATATATTTAACCATCCGAGTGAATAAGGAACGAAGAAAATTTTGCAACGTCCAAAACATTAATTTAAAAGATATATATAATATAGAATATATAATATAGAACTGTGAATATTTATTATAAATTATATTTTAGAACATGTACACATTTTTTTTAATATATATCCACTACAAATTGCACATTTTGTTTCAACATTGGATTTCCAGTGTCTCATCAGATGGGGTGGAAAGGAATGGAAGATCTCTTTTCTTATACTTGGGAGTTGTCTGTGGGATTTTGATGGGGGTTCGCGATAAGGGAATAAAGTTTGTAGATTGTCCGTTAGAATTTTGAAGAAAGTGAGGTAGGTAGGGGATATAGTTGATTCATGAAAGTGTGTTTTATGACCCTGGCTAGCCTTTATCATTTGGTTTTATTTAGAGGGGGAGAATAGGTAGGTGTAAAGGGTGGAAAATGATGGGATTGGCCCTATCTTTAATGTTTAGTTTTACAACTATAGAATATTTTTCGTATTTAAGCACAGTTTTATAATTAATCTATTTTTGTATATTTAACTTTAATTTTGAATTTAGAAAATTACTTTTTTCTATAAAACTTTAAATTAGATTTGATTATATTCCGTGGTGTGTAATAGGTAAAATTTGATATAAAAGGGTTGTTAGTACTATAAAGGTTCCTCTTCTCTTGGGGGGGTCCTAGTTTTTGCTAGTGCAGTACTTTTCAGCATGATTGCAAAGATAGTTCTTTAATGTGTTTGCAGTTTATTGTAGTTTCATGCCTTTGGTTTAAAAGCTTGTTATATATATATATATATAAATTCAGGTAAAGAGGACCCAAGTTTTTACGATTTTGAGTTCTCTGGCATTTACTTTTTTATAAAATTTGCTAGATACAATAAATATTGTAGGACATCAAATACGTATATGTAAGCATAATAGAGCATTTTCACAAATAACATCTAACATTGCTTGATGACGAATAGAAATCTCGAAACGTAAAAATTTCCGTGTCGTAATGTATTTTTAATTAATAACTATATATATATATATATAATAAATTGCCATGCCCACACCAATATAAATAAATTTCAGGAAAAAAGAGGGACCGTATTTTACTAATAAAATGTGATACAGAATTGTCAACGTTTAAAATATATTACGCGCTTCATTTGAACAAAAAATGTCGGTAAATAATATAATTGTGTGGCTAATAACATTTTTTTTATACAACAATAATTGAAATATAAATTGACCCTCTTTGGTGGACCCATTACCTACTGGAAGAAATTCCACCTCCCCTTTTTTTCGTTACGTTTTAAATTCGGTTGTGTGTGTGTGTGTGTGTGTGTGTGTGTGTGTGTGTGTGTGTGTGTGTGTGTGTGCGTGTGTGTGTGTGTGTGTGTGTGTGTGTGTGTGTGTGTGTGTGTGTGTGTGTGTGTGTGCGTGTGCGTGTGCGTGTGTGTGTGTGCGTGTGTGTGTGCGTGTGCGTGTGCGTGTGTGCGCGTGTGTGTGCGTGTGTGTGCGTGTGTGTGCGTGTGTGTGTGCGTGTGTGTGTGCCTCTGTGTGTGTGTGTGTGTGTGTGTGTGTGTGTGTGTGTGTGTGTGTGTGTGTGTGTGTGTGTGTGTGTGTGATAATGGCATATAAATTTCATATATCAAGAACAGTTTTGAAGGAAAGATGGATTACAAAGTGGAAACAATTTCTGTGTTTTTGTGACTTAGGATTTCATCGGATTTATTTGTTAACTTTGTGAGAAATTATTCCCACATAGCTCTGAGCTCGAGCAGTGGGTGGAAATCAACAACTATAACAAGACATACCTGGGGTTTAGCAACAAGTTTATTAGTCTTGCAAAAAGGTTGATTTTTGCAGCTTCTGCTCAGCTTGGTATATAGTCTCTTTTCGAGACGGAAGTTGGCTTCCTTCTGGAGACTTGAGTGAGTTCGGCCTCGTCTTGGAAGGTGATGAAGTTCACGTATGGAGCAGCAAATTCCGCGACGTTCAGGAATATTTCTTCTGAGGTCTGGGTTCTACAGCCGTTTCCAATTCGGTCGAAAGAAGGTCGATTCGGCCTCGTCTTGAAGAATTCTTAGAGAAGTTTTCTCTACAAGTAAGGCAATAGCCAAAAAAGGATACCTCCAAGGGTACGAAGGATTTGGAGAAAGTCTCTCTGAATAAAATGATAAGGCATTTGCCTAATAAATTTACCTAGATATAGCTACAACTGTCTCAGGAAATAGAGACATGAGGGCGCCCACTGTAGGCCCCGCGGCAACATATAAGAAGGAGCGGTACTAAAATGCGACCGTGCTCTGTCGAAGCCGGCTAACCAAAGAGGGCCGGAAATCTTCCCTTCCATTCTAAGCCCGCCAAAGGTTCGAAACGAGGTCGGCCCACTCAGCCAATCAGCAGGATTGTCTTAAACAATGTGTTGGATTCATATGCCAACGAGGAGACTCGTTACATTTGTATAATTTCCAACAACTTTGGCGCAACTACGCATGCGCACAAAAGAGTGATGCTGAGAATTTTTCATTTAGAAAAATAATTATTTTAATTGTGTGTAATCATCGCAATTTTATTTACATTCTTTTTTGTTTTTCTTTCCATCATTTTTTATTAAGTATCCCACATTGTGATAACAGAAGGTCCATCAAGAATGGCGAATCTTTGTTAGAACCTGGACACAAATTTCCCATGAATGATCTCGCGATTAAACTACTTATAAACACTTTATTATTATCTTCTTTTAATTATAGTAGCTTTTTTCATGTCCATTTTGCGGCTGGTCTTGTTACTGTGGACAAACCTAATCCGACGAAGTCTTCCCTTTAAGTTTTTGTACGATTCAGTTATAAATAATTATCTGAATTTTACCTATATCGACAGACTCCTTATGGCACAACATCAGAAACTTGATAGTAAAACGCAGATTAAATCATTTAGTCCCATTGCAAATTGTATCCCTCAATCTACACGGGTTGTTCAATTTCATTTAGTGATGATAAAGAAGATTATCATTTAATATATTTTTATTATACATAAAACACTACCCTTATTTGCACGTGTGTTTTTTTATTTATGGTAATCAAGTCTTACGCAAGACCATTTCGTCCCAGACTGCGAGGTTGGGCCGAAAAGTTAAACTATTTACAAAGAAATTATAGAGCCGTCAAATATTGTATGTTTTAATTTCAATTCTTTTTAGTAATAATTCTTTTTTATTTATAATCATATCGCCCAAAGCAAGGCATTTTACTGCCACTGGTGCGCAATGGGTTATATAGGAGGAAAGGTATGAGAATGAGTTACAGGTGGTGTTTGGAAGTGGGCAAGAGAAGGATGAGAATACTGAGAGTAGAGTGGACGGAGAAAGGAGCGTGAGAGAGAGATAGGACATGAATATTGACTTTACATTTAAACTCCTGGAGATTATAGCAGTTGGGGAAGCAAGGAAACGGAAGAAAATTCCACGCGTGGGAAGGGCGAAAAAAGAATCTGATGAAAAGAATTTGCGTTTACATTTTATTGGTTTCACAGTAAAAGGGTGGGGACTAGTTGCCAATCTTGTGACTCCAGTAAATTCATACATAGGGGGCACCAGAGAGCTAGGTTAATCGGAGAGGGAGCTGTGAAAGTATTTGTAGAAGAGACAGAGAGACGCCACATTGCGATGGTGAAAAAGTGACTGTATCTGAGGGGCTAAGTCGGGATCGATCACATAACAGATTCTCCGTTGAAGTTTGTCAAGGACCCCTAGATGGTTAGCAAGGGAATCTGACCAGATATGACAGCAGTATTCAATGCACGGGTGGATGGTAGCTTTATTTTCCAGATAAACAGACTTCTGACTGTTCAAGGAATTCAAAATATACTATAGTACTGGCTCATCTTAAAAATGAAACATATTTGGTATCGTGTTACTCTCAGAAAAAAGTTTTTATTCGTCATTATTATTCATCATTGTTACATTAGGGGATGACACTGTATCTTTATTAACAATGTAAAAATGCAGCTGAATTTAGCAGAGAAATCAAGAGTCTTGAAGAACCAAAGTCTAGACGTCCTGCAACTTCTACCACCGAGGCAAGAATTTGATTGTATTCACCTCATGGTGATGGAAAACAGGCAATAGACCATAAATCAAATAACTAATGTTATCAGTAATTTCCATAAGAGCGTTGAGAGCAATATGTACAATAGACTTGGCTTTTCGAAAATGTTTTTTTTTTTTTACATGATCAAAAGCGCAACAATCTCATCGCGTAACGGAGAAATATGTGCCTTTTTAGGTAAATTCATCCAGTTTCTTTGAATATTTCTTAACCCAAGCAGAGTGTTAGTCTCATCGCTTTGAGCTAGAGAAAAATAGATAATCTATGCTGTTGAAACGTCCCTCTTTACTCGCTCCAAGATCATCAATGTTGTTTCATCTGCATAAAAGTTCATGACCACAGATTTTTTAAATGCAATTATATTGTGATTAAAGAAAATGAGTTTGAAAAATGAATAAACACAGAACAGATTGAATATAAATGTAACACAGGAAAGCAACGCATAAAATGTGCAGTGAGCTTGAGTGAATGGATGTCGGAAGAGGATTTGGGAGACACTGCAAAAGAGCAAAAGATATTAAGAGGAAGGAATGTGTGGAAAATCATCATCGCCAACCTCGAGGTAGTATAATTCGCTATAAGATTATATCATAAATCTAATGTTATATTGGCAGCATGTATTAAATTTGAACATTCTTACTTAACTCTCAGCTTTCTATGCCATCTTCACATATTTCTTTTAATCATTTCACCCCAAGCAAGGCATTCCACTGCCACTATTGCGCATGGGGCTACATAGGGGAAGGTAGAGAGAAGGAGTGATTAGATGTAGGAAATGTCAGAAGGAAGGTGATAGATGGGTAAGGATACCGAGGATGAGGGTTGAGCAGAAGGGAAGAGTGTTTGAAAGAATGGGAGCGAGTTAGTGTGTTAGGAGGTGTATATTGATTTTACATTTAAACTCGTGGGGATTGTAGAAGTCGGAGAAGCAATCATGTGGAAGGGAATTCCACAGTCGGGAAGTGCGAGAAAAGAAGCTGTTGGAGTAGAAGTTGCGGCTGCATTTTATCGGTTTCACTGTAAATGGGTGGGATCTAGTTGCTAATCTAGTTTCCCGTGCAAATTCGTATCTAGTGGGCACCAGTGATCTAAGTTCATCGGAGCAGAAGCCGTGAAGTATTTATAGAAGAGACACCAGGAAGCCACGTCGCGCCGGTGAGAGAGAGACTGCAGGCGGTCTGTCAAGTTGGTATCGATCACATTACAGACGCTCCACTGTACCTTGTCGAGAAGCCCGAGGAGAATAACAGGGGCACCCGACTAGATATGGCAGCAGTATTCAATGCACGGGCGGATGGTGGATTTATATATGTGCAGGATAGATTCAGACGGAAAAAACTGCACAGAGAACCGACTTTCATAGCAGCGGAGATAACAATGGATTCGATATAGTCATTCCACTTGAGGTCCGCTGTAAGTGTGAGACCAAGTAGTTGTAGTGTTTTACTCTCTTGGAGGCAAGCCTGGTCCATGCTAATGGGAGATCGTGCGATTGTCTATGATGGTTAATTGATAGTAGCTTTGTTTAAGAAGCATTAAAGCTTACGAGCCATTTCTTACCCCAGGCTATTACGGATTGGAGGTCCTTTTCAAGCTCGGCTGCAAGGTTAGCTTTATCGCCTACATCAGATTTTTGGTCGAGGCGAGAGTAAACTGTGGTGCCATCGGCGTACATAGCTACTTGGGATCTTATGGAATTAGGGAGATCATTAATGTATATCAGAAAGAGCGTAGGGCCTAGGATAGAGTCTTGAGGCACACCTGCGTTCGTGTGGTTGTTCTGGGAGGCATGTCCGTTAAATACCACCTTCATTATCGCACAGAAATGAAAAGCGTATGGTGCTCATCTCTAACCAGAGCGTCTTGCAGAGAGCGTCTTTCTTGAAAGTGACCAAGATAATCTGAGTTGCGACATGTATCACTGTGGGAGTTTTATGCTAGCAACTATGGCCCTGCACACACAAATGAGCGCAACTTTTACGGTTTTGTCGATTGCCATGCTTCCTCCTTACAATGTCAGCTCCAAGCTAAACACGATGATAAACCCCTAAATCGACAGAGTGGGTGAATGTCGTCCAGAAGGAATTTTCTTTCTCTTAAATGGCCGAAATTATCCAGGACTGACTAGGCGAGTGTTAGCTCCTCTACCATAGCACTGCTTGTTTACCTGATTTGAATATCCAGAAATATTATAACGAGATAGGTGTTGAAATAGAGACAAACTAGCGACATAACCAGGCCAAATAATCTTTGATAGCCATGGCGAAATTTAGGATAAGCATGAACAGAAATCAGCTAATTTTGGTAGGCATATAGCTTACAGGGTTGCATCGATGAAATTCTCCAACAGTGGGGGTAATTTTATCGAAAAACATTTACCTATATTTATAAGCTGATCGCTTTAGAGTACTGATTTTTTATCGAAAATTTATATTTTCCGTTATTTTAATTTTAATTTGTTTAACATTATTATTTTTTAATCGATACTCGTATTTGAGTGGAAAGTCTGTTTAGTTTTTATATATACATATAAATATAAAAAACAATACATTATAATTTCCACTGACCTTAATCGTTTGAGAAATCGTTTGGAAAATATCTATTTTCCGGCAGGAATCGAACCTGCAAGAAGACTTCATGGAAGACAAATATTCTCTAGATTTTTATGGAATGATTAATATCTGCTTAGTTTGTATCCGATTGTAGAAAAACTCAACTTAACACAACATTACGGAACTTAACGGAAATCTACGAAATTTTCATTAGCCGATATATTTGAATTTTTATTGTTTAACATCATTATTTTTTGATGGATAGACGTATTTGAGTGGAAAATTTGTTTATTTTTATATATACATTGTAATGTCTACTGGCCTTAATCGTTTGGAAAATATATATCTTCCAGCAGGAATCGAACTTGCAAACTCTCACACCGGAGAGATGCCATCTTTAGACCAGACGTACCTTTGACAATCAACCCACAAAAGATTAAATGGAAGTCAAAGTTCAATTTCACCTTTATATAGATATTCTCTAGATTTTTATCGAATGATTAATATCTGCTCAGGTTGTATCCGAATGTAAGCAAACTCAACAGAAGGTAACATTACGGAATTTAGCGGAAATCTACGAAATTGGCATTAGCCGACATATTTGAATTTTACTTGTTTAACACTGTTATGTTTTAATGGATAGTCGTATATAAGTGGAAAGTATGTTTATTTTTATATATATATACATATATATAGTTTAACAGTACATTATAAATTCGTGTATCACTTATAACATTTAACTTAACATTTCAAGGCCACTCGCTCACAAACCATCACTCATGTGTCCTCCTACTATCAGGAATAATTACATTGTATTTCCTGTAAGAAATACAAAAATTATGACACATGACTTAAAATAAGTTTGGGGAGGGCCTGTCTTCCTTTGTATTATTTTTTAATCCCGTTTGTTATAATCATTAACATTCGCACAAATATTTTCTGTCAACAATTATCACTTTTCAGTTGCAATCCGGACATCATAATACGAACATTTTTGTTTAATTCTGAACTAGTCCAACAAATAAATTCTTTGGGGAAGTGTAAAAACAGCATTTAAATATACTCTGTGAAAATAAAAACATTTACAAATAAGAAAAAGGTTATTATTAGAATTTAACTACACTGTTAATGATTAAAGTGAATGATGATGACTTATAAGGCACCTTCTAGCGACTTTAACAGTTCTAGGTTCAAGGACGATTCCTCAAGTTAATAATTGCAATAAATGACATAGTAATGCTAATGGTTATATTTTAGGCATTCTCATGTCGTAAAAAATATGTTTCCTTCTACTAGATATGGAAATTGTGTTCTATCTACCAATTTGATTTTATATCAGAGTGTACCTTCTTCTAGATAAAATGCTTTCACTACGGCCGTTGGTGTTTATACCACCTACATATAAAAACACACGTTACAGCTTATGCGAATCGAATTGGAGTATATAAAGTCTTAAATTTACGCGAAATAAATGTAATATCTGAAATAATTTAAAAATAACAAAAATACTCGTTAAACTGTTCAGAGGGAATAATATAACTATTATGAAAAAAAAAATAGAAAAATATATAATAATACTAGAAACCCAAAGCCTTATTAAATCCAGGAACTTTAACTTTCCACTTATGAGAAGCACTTACATTTTAGTATATCCAGAATCATTCATACTGACTTCTGGAATTATTAAGGAAAACATAAGTTGGTTATTTCTTTGGTTGACTGATAGTTACAACCTCCAAAAGTTTAAATACAACGTCAATTTCTATCTTTTATATCCTTGATTCTTATCCATGTTATATCTTCCTTCGACATCCTCTATTCCTTGTTTTTTTTCTCTCACTGCACACCAGTAGCGGTCCTTCCTTACTTGGGAGGGAAATGATTATATATCTATATACACTGCTCAAAATCGAAAACACATCAGATTAAAGCAGGGGAAAAATGATCTTGAATATCTTTCCTGATAATATATAGGTGATGTATTAGTAACAAAATGATGCCACGTAATTTGGTAGAAATGAAAATGTTCACCCTACAAAGGGGTGGGGGGAAATCAAAGACACACCAAAATTAAAAGTGAAAAAATGATGCAGCAGACTGATTTTTCAAAAATGTCATTTCGAAACTCAAAACGATTCTCAGTAGTTTGTGTAGCCCCCACGTACTTGTACACATGGCTGACAACCTTGGGGCATGCACCTAATGAGACGACGGATAGTGTCCTAGGGGATCTTCTCCCAGATCTGAATCAGGGCATCATTGAACTCCTGGACAGTCTGAGGGGCAACCTGGAGGTATCGGATAGACCTAAACATAATGTCCCAGAGATGTTCTATTGGGTTTAGGTCAGGTGAACGTAGGGGCCAGTCAATGGTATCAATTTCTTCATCCTTTAGAAACTGCCTGAATACTCTAGCCACATGAGATCGGGCATTGTCGTGGACCAGGATGAACCCAGGTCCCACCGCATCAGCATAAGTTCTGACAATTGGTCCAAGGATTTCATCCCGATACCTAATAGCAGTCAGTGTGCCATTATCTAACCTGTAGAGGTCTGTGCGTCCATTTAGGGATATGCCTCCCCAGACCATCACTGACCCACCACCAAACCGGTCATGCTGAATAATGTTGCAGGCAGCATAACGTTCTCCACGGCATCTCCAGACACTTTAACGTTTGTCGCATTTTCTCAGACTGAACCTGTTCTCTTCAGTGAAGAGCACAGGACGCCAGTGGCGTAGTTGTCAATTCTGGTGATTTATGGCAAATGCCAATTGAACTCTACGCTACTGGGCAGTGAGCACAGGGCCACCCTCATGGAACCTGTTTCTGATTGATAAATAAGTATCAGTGGCCTCAACCGTTCCTGTTGTCTAATTGCTGCCCCTTTGAAGCACCTGTTGATTACATTAATAATAAAGCAGCTGAAACTGATTTACAATTCCCTTTGCTACTTAACTGACCAGATCAATATCCCAAAAGTTTGACTGATAGTTTGCTATACTCTGATTAAAAAGTGCAGTCCAGTTTCGCTGTAAGCATGGTGAAGGAACGCAAATTTTTGGGTGTTGTATACACAATGTAAACAGACTCCAATAGCAAAGAGTATTCAATTCATTGCTGAAGAACGATGCATAAATAGCGCTGAGTAGCTACTGTTTTTAAAATCTAGCATTTCCCCAGAGTGCTCAATCGACGGGCACGAGCGCAAACAGTCATCTGCATACAGTCCTGTTTTGCTGCATCACAGTTCATCAGTACAGTTATATATATATATACATTTATTGACTCAATCGAATATTCTGCAGCTAAGAGAGTTGGTTAACATTGACGTTCTAGGCAATTTTTCTTAACAGAATCTACATTCTGGTCTTGTGTTCCTGCTATATATTTACACATCCATGATAAAACACAAAGATGAATCAATAATCTCAATGGAACTGATATGACATCATGGCTTCAGTTACTTTCCCAGCACCGTAAAGTAGTTTCCCAGTATCTTTTTTTATTATTTTCATTGTAATTGTTAAGATGAAATTTCCACTATGCTTCCGAAACTTTATGTATTAAGGCACAGTACAGTTGAAATGGCTATATGTAACCGTAAGCTCTATACTAACAGTTTCTTCTATCGCATTTCTCGGTTGTAGAACGCTCTTCCAGCTTTTTCCTTCCCTGTCAAATCTGATCTTGAAAAATGTACACACAATGTCAATCGTTATCTTCTCATTTCCTGCTCTTGTATTGACCTCTCTATCTAATAGTGTTTTTTCTCTCAAATTCTCTAACAATCTTGCGTCTTAGTGGTATTAGTGCCTTTCTCGGGTTAAAAGGATTAAACAGAATGTCAATGAAATCCTTGGTTTATTTCACACGTTGATCAATCAGTGAATATCTCTATCAGTTGCCGACCAGAGAAATCCAGGGATATTTTTTTACTCCAACTTTATATATATATATATATATATATATATATATATATATATATATATAATAATAAAATAACGTGTGAACGGCTTGATATCTTTCTTCTACAACATTTACCTCTGTTATGGTCTAATAGCTTTAAGTTTTCCGGTATCAAACCGTGGGAAATGCGTCCTGGGCGACAACATTCTCTTATCTTTGTCTCACAAGAAAAAAAAAACTTTCAAGAATGACCCGGATGTAAAAGTAAATGGCGATTTTGATGAAGACGCAATGTATTTTAGTGAACGTAAAGATACGCTTCTCTTTCTTGATCTAAGGTAGTCCTGACCCCGATCAGATACAATGCCAACCACGAACCAGTGAAATCTTTTACCCACATTAGGTCATTAACTAGACTACAATCTTGCAATTATCGTTCACGGATTCACTCGTGAGCCTCTTCTTATATGCTTACTTCCGCTTCGTTTCCTAACTGCTTTTCTTTTTTTGCTTTTATTGATGGAAGCTTCCTTTCGTGCTTTTTCGAAAAGAAAACATAAAATAGATGGTAGAGAGGAACAGAGATGGTGAACTGGAATCGCAATGGGTCTTTTAGATATAGCTTGCCACTTGCCTATGATACTTCACACAAGGAGTAGAAAAACGATATATGAGCAAGAAATCGATTTTGTTATCGATTTTTTCCCAGTTTCGTTTCGAAATCCTTTCGTATGATCGACTCTGCCAACCCCATTTTCTGTCTTTCTATCAACTTTTCTCTTTTCTTTGCATTAATTATTTATTTTTCTTCACGTCTGCTTCTATAAGTCTTTCTTTCTTTTCTTATTTCTGGTTTCCGCCATTTCTTTTGCACCTCCTATAGTTATTCCTTCCTACATTCGATCTCTGTCTCCTTTTTTGGGTGATGCTCGTTTTTGTAAGTTTAGCATAAATTTTTGTTTTCTTTCTCATTTTCTTTTGCACAGGTATTTAATAGAACCTATCTTATTTGGGGACAAAGCTAAAATATTGGGTATTGTGGGAAAACAAAATTCATATCTCAATAGTAATAATTCGCAAGGCATATTACGCTAACTGGTTTTATTCACATTTTATCTATTTATGTCAAAATCATATATTTTTCTTTTTTTCTTGTTTTTTTTTACTTTCTATATACATTATTATTAACTATAAATACCCATGGAATGCTGGAGATATGAAATGAAGTCGCTTAAAGACAGTAAATTAATCTAATGTTATCTTCGACGAGACATTGTGAGCAAATATCTTCCTATATAGAACTGTTAAAGAAATATAGATAGGCACAAATACATATTTAGGCATACTAGAAATGTCTGTGAAAATTGTACGTCTTCTTATTTGAATTTTCTGATAATTCTTAAGTTAATTTGTGATTAAGCTCATGGCTAGTTCTTTGGTAACAAAATATCCGTAATCATTCTTATATCATATCGTGAAATATTTAAGCTTAACAACTTTAACAAAATATTGCAATAATAATCATAAATATGAAGGCTGGATCTTATTTTTTAAAAAGTAAAGGAGTACAAATAAAACGACCTGGAATTGAAGTTTTTTCGAAGTCCATTGAAACAGTCTGAGAGTAACACAGCCTCTTCAATCTTGTTTATTTATTTATTTATCCATTTATTCATTCAATTTTCTCACTATAACCAAGTAGGATCTCTATTTTGTCTTTTCCGTCATTCGACGCGATCAAAAAAAGTCTTGGTTTAAGGGGTAGTAACAGGGCGTGCCGTACATTAAAACATTTATCCATCTATTCCATCTATCTACGAAAATGTATTTTTGCTTGGCCTCTTGTGTCTTTTTTACAGACGACAATTCTACTCTTGCAGCTTCTTCCCAGACGACAATTCTACTCCTGCAGCTTCGTCTCTTGCACTTCCCGCCTGTGGAACTCGCTCCCATATTCTTGCTTTCCTGACGGCTACAACCTCCAGGAACTTAAATGCAATGTCAATACTCATCTATTAACCACTTGACTCTAGTTCTTTCCCCACCCCATATATCCTTTCATTTCCCTCCACCTTTGAAACTGTCATCACACCTGCATTCTCATCTTTCTATTGCTCCTTTCTAACTGGTTCGTCTTCCTCTTCATTCTCTTCTAATTAATCAGTTTACACTTATGTATCCCCCTGTACATCAGTGGCATTACCGCCTTTCTCGGGGTGAAAATATAAAACAAAAAAAAACATGTAACTAAAGCTTTAATAAATTAATTTCTCTTCCCTATTCCAAGTGATCCTCCTATTTGAATTTGGTGCATACACTTGGTGCATATATATATATATATATATATATATATATATATATAATTTGTAAACAAGTTATTACGTGACCTAGATGTCTACCATGTGGTGTTTTCAGGCGATTCGAAAATCGACTGAAGACACTATATGGTAGAAACCTAGGCCGCGTAATAACTCGTTTACAATTAAAAAAATATTCAATGTTCTACAATATTATTGCATTGAACACTTTTTAATACAACTGTGTACTGGTCTAATTGAATTATGACCAAAAACTAAGTAATTATATATATATATATATATATATATATATATATATATATATATATAAGTGGTCACTGCGGTTCATACCTACCAACGAGAGGCTGTTCCATGCATTAAACACAATTATCAGGTTATATATGTATATTTATAAATTGTAAATAAAAAAAACGAAATATATGGAAAACAGTTGGGTCTTGAAATTAATTTTGTTATCGTGTTGCAATTTCTTATTTTACGTGAGAATGTTTGGAAAATCCTCACGTAAATTAGTGAAATGTCAGCGAGAAAAGAAATAAGTTCAATATCCAACTGGTTTTCACATATTCTGTTTTTATATATTTTGTCGGATGTAAAGTATTAGTCATATTTAAATATATATGCAATATAGGGTAAAATAAACTGAAAACATAAAATGTGCAATGTTGTATCAGATGCAAAAATATTTTTAAAATATTGTAATCAAATAAGAAAAAATAATGTTGTGCTTTCTCTTCTCTACTTCTATATTTTTTATATATAATTACACCTTTCTTTTTATTTAGTCTTTTCTCCATCTTGAAAGACATTTTCGATTTTCTTTTCATGTTTACAAAATTTTTCTTTTTTCAGTTTTTCATTTTATTGTGTTTCTAGTCTTTTTTTTTTGGGGGGGGGGGGGCATTAGTTTGCAACAGTCTCTTTGGAGGGGTGTTTCGTTTATTTTTTGTCCTTATCTCAATCATTTGTCACCTTACACAAGATCTTGTACAGATCCTTCTCACCTTAGTCGATTCTTAAACTTTTCATCTTCGAAAATGTTGCACATCTCTCTTCTCTCTATTATTTCTTAAACTCGAAACAAAGATAACGTTACTAGATTAAGAAAACGTTATCAAAGTTCTTTATGTCTTAAAATGATACTCTTGGTGCATGAGAACACCGTGGATATGATAAAGCAACTAAAATATTATCATTTTCTTTGTAAGAATTGCAAATATTCTAGAACTTTCGACTACCATCACCATCGCCATCACTGGGTAAAACATAACAAACAAACAAATATACTAAGAAACGCAACTTATGAAGAAAAATTAATGAATAGTTAAAGTTTGCACCCACACTGAAAAAACAAATCTTACTGGCGTTTTGTTTTTTAAGCAAGTGTCCCTAAACAAGACGATAATGTCACAGAGATGTAAGGGACTACTCGTATTAAAAAAAGAAAAGAATTAAGCAGGAACGTTTCAACATGCTTGTACAGCTCCTATAGCTTAAAATGACTCTTGTCGGCTATGTCATTGTCATTGTTCGGTTCACAACTGAGACGTTTTTGTGACTGTTCGTAATAATTTTAAAAAATTTTATCAAAAAATATGTCCCTGATTTGCTGATAGTAAGGTACCTTTGTAAGAATGCATTAATTAAGGGTAAATCTTCTACCGCTCCTCACGCCAATCAATATTAAATGCTATCAAAATTTCATTCACCTGAAGAAGACAAGAGCGTACAAAGGCCGAATCGTCGTGAATATGTCAATAAGATGAGGACAACAGTCCGAACAATGTAAATAAAATAGAAAAAAATTACCAACATGCACTATTCAACTTTTACTCTCAAATCATCATAAATACCTTTGTTTGACTTTCCACTTGGAAATTAATGTTTATTCTGTGATATGCATATAACTCCTTCTATCTTTTCTACTTCATCTCCATTTTTTATCCTAGCGATTATTTAGACTTTAAGTTTTTCCTGCGAAAATATCCTTCAGAAATATGCCCCCGTACTGTTTCATGTGTCCTCTGAGCGTTAAAAGACATTCCTTTTTCCAGATTGTTGAAAACAGTCTTTTGCCATTCGTCTTTAAGAAATCTGATGAACCATCTTATCTTTGAATTATCAAACTATTGGTTTTAGATCTCTCTTTAGCCCTAATGTTCTCCAGTCTGGTTAAGCATCTCATCTCGCAACGCCTTCTTTAAAAAATAACAAAACAATATTGCTTTTTCTACTCATGATCAACCAGGTTATTGCCAAAAGAGACTGTCAAGTTTAGTTAAGAATGGCAAAGCATGGGCTGTTAAGATATTGTTGTATAATGCCTTGTTTGGTGTGGAATTTTGCCATGAACTGTATTTAGCCCTGGGCGACATGCAAGTGTTGTCTGAGTTTTTATTATTTGCTAGGAAGGTCAGAGGAGCCAACGCCCCATATGGTACGAAGTGTATCGGAAGCTACATGTGTCAGTGGAGATAATTTTATAAATGAAGTCAGCTGTCACGGAGATGGGGTTTTAACAGTTGCAGAGAGCAGTTGAAGAGAAGTTGTATGCGCGTTGTATGCGTTCCGATCAGAACAACCACCTGCTTTATTCTAACCTAATATCACTGAAGAAGTTAAAAATAAATGTGGTTGCGTATTTTATATTTAATTATTGATATCTGTTGATTTCATCAGCATGAATAAGAAGTCATTTTTTGCAGTATGTTTCCTCGACGTGTTTTGCAGAAACATTTAGGTCCAGTTAATCCTCGTCGTCAAGTTGTAGGGAGAATAATATTGTGAAGTACTGGCCATAGTTTTATTTCCGAGGATGTGCTTTTAGTTCTGGTCTCATTCCAACTGGATTCCAGAGAATGCAATCAATAATGATTTTTGGTACACGTTTGGATTTTCATTGAATTTGAGTTTAAGTTAACCTACGAAGAATATACAAGAATATTAACTTTGCTGAAGATATAATACTCGTCCGAGAAGGTGATACAACAATATTTCGAAGGCGTTTAACAGATTTGCTGCTCTTAACAAGGACTATGGTTTTTCTGGCCAATTTAATTTGATTCACTCTTTCTTATCTTTGTTATCTTAACCGTGGAATAAAATGACCACTCATCTGGATATTTTGCCGGCATCCTCCAGGGATCTATTTCTGGTCACATCATGTTCCTTATTTTAATCAACGATATTTCTGATATTATATTTTCCAGATTAGGTAACTATTCAGATGGTGCAAGTATTTATCTATGTCTTAATATTAAATATAATACGTTTAATAAAGTCAAATAGCTAAATTCCAACATAATCTAAAATCTGTTGTTAACTGGGACAAGAAGTCACTTATTCATTTTTATAACACTAAAACAAAACTACTTTTTATTAATTATATTAAAGAATCCTTTATGCCTTCTATCAGCATGGTTGATGCAAACCTTCAGGGAAGAACCTCTAAGTGCCATATTTTTATGAAATTTCTCACAAATATTCTAGTAGCTTTTACGACCATGCCGGAGTTTAGATAGATAGATAGATAGATAGATAGATAGATAGATAGATAGATAGATAGATAGATAGATAGATAATGAATGAAGGTTAGATAGATAGATAGATAGATAGATAGATAGATAGATAGATAGATAATGAATGAACATTAGATAGATAGATAGATAGATAGATAGATAGATAGATAGATAATGAATGAAAGTTAGATAGATAGATAGATAGATAGATAGATAATGAATGAAGAAGGATTAGATAGATAGATAGATAGATAGATAGATAGATAGATAGATAGATAATGAATGAAGGTTAGATAGATAGATAGATAGATAGATAGATAGATAGATAGATAGATAGATAGATAGATAGATAGATAGATAGGACTTTGTATTCAGCACTCAGGATAATTAACCAACAACCACAAATAATAAATTTTAATTTAGCTAAATCAATCTATTTTATTTTTTCCATGTGGTGATGAAAAATTTAAATAGATGGATTAGTGCATTTTTAAAGTGAGAAGTTTCGACAGAAGCAACAACTAAAATGTATATTGAATCTTGAAGAGAAAAGAACACTATCAAGATGTTGATATTTCACATTACTTTATGTAAAAAAAATTAAGAAGGAATGCCTGATTAATAGTGGAAAGAGCGACAACAGCTACTGAACTAGATAAAGCTATTTTCCTGAAAAATTGTTAGAAGAGAAAGATTTTATAAATTTCAACCGAAAGTACTATTGGTTGCCCTGACAATGAATGCAGACTGTTTCCTTATAAGGAAACAGATAATATTATCATAATCCTTGTGTAAAAGGGAATGCGAAATCTAAGCCGGAATCTGAACTTAGTCAACTTCATTGTCCTCGTCGATAACCATATTATTTGTACATCCATGTGACCCTCTTCTCTTACGTACCTCTTCCAATTAAAGCATAAACGATTATTTCTCTCCACAACATCTTTTACTGCTCTATGCATTGGTTTACTCTTTACCACCTCACTTTCTCCCTTGCCTACCATCTATTTACGCAAACTAACTAGTACGTTTCCCCATCTTTGTCTTTCCTTCCATATCGCCTTTGAGTTTCATATTTTCCTAGCATTTTCCTCATAAAATGTCCCATAAATTTCAGCTCTCATTTCTAGTTTCATTTTCTTTTTCCTCGTCGTTTAATTTTTCTTTATGTGGTGTATAAACAGATATTTAGAAGGAATACATTCTTGTTGCTTTAAATCGCTTCTTCCGCTGCAAGAAAGTTGTTCAGCTTTGACTGATAACAGGAGAATGAACATGAACGCATCTTAGATTTCTTTATGACGAAATATGTGCATATCTTACTATTTTATTTAGTTTCTAGAAAGCCACTTCCAATGTGTCCTCGGATCTCTTTGTCACATTCTCCACCATTGATTACTAAATTATACTGTTAGATTTCAGTATTTGCTTAACTCTGATGTTTTCAGTCAAAAAGTCCGTAACAATTTTATCAAGATGAGATTTAAATACGGGATTTATTATTATTGTTTTTATAATCATTTTAGCCCAAATAAAACAACATTGCAACTTAGGTGCAGGGGTTTACAGTGAGAGAAAAATTTAAGGTAGAGGTGGTGCCGAAAAATAAGATAATAGAAGTATGGGAATCCAGGAGATAGAAAATGACAACGTTGCATTTAAACTTATCGAGATTATAGGGTTGTGGCCTGCTAGAGTCAGGAAGAAAGACACGAAAAGAAGAAGGTAGGTTGAACCAATGTATTGGAATAACTGTTAATATATACAAAATAAGAGTGTTATTTGTCAGCCTATAGAAGTGTCCGTCCGAACTGTCAAGTTACACTGCGTCTCGACTGCCTCCTTTACAAGGTCTCGCGGGTTAGTATTTATGAAGGAGAAAGAGTTCATTAGGGCACCATAACATATAGTTATCAGGAAAGCAAGCAAACAGAAGGGAGATCCACAAACGGGAAGTGCTAGATTATAAAATTTTAGAGTAGAAGAAGCGGTTATATTTAATTATTTCAACAATAAATGGGTGGGAACTTAATGTGAGTCTAGTCAGTTAAGTGACACACGCTTAGGTGATCAAGTCTTAAAAAGACATGACTGGGCAGAAGATTTTCTAGGAGTAGGTTGACATTGCTTTTTCTGGTAGAATCGTTGCCAAACAAGAGTATAGAACCTAATCAGTCCTGCTATTTAACACATAACTGGAGGGAGAAGAGACGGATTCATATCTTTCCCAAGAGTATTTGTGGGTATTTGCAACGAATTCAGCTGGGATTCAAAATCGGCTCTCCGATTTCTCGTTCTGAGATTAAATCTACTACACCAGAACGCACATATAGCAGTACGTGTAAATACATGGGGCCAGTGCGTAAATACATGGGGTCAGGATGACAAGAAAGAAAAGCTCATTAGAGCAGTTGCCATAAAAATACTTGTAGAAAAGACAAGGGGAAGCTACATCACATCGGTGAGAAAGTGATTGAAAGCAAACGTTCTAACCACTTAGCCATATCTAAGTGTCGCTTGTTACTAGATTAAATGAGATATAGAAAAGACGTCATTCAAACTCTCCTCTTTTCATTATCAACAGAAAGTGATTAGTCCACATGTCACCGTTTTCATTATATACTCACTGGTTCGGATAACGGCTAGAAAACATTGCGTCAGTGTACAAGGCCGGTCGAAAACAAAAGATCGGGTATAGGAGATTCGACCTCTTCTCATTCCAATCAGCGACAAAACGAAACTTTCATTCGAATAGTGAGAACCTAACCGGTGACCACGAATAATAAAAGTCAATTCAGAGAAGATTAAATGTCCGAATTCTATGGCAAGGTTTGCTTTTCTAAAAAAAAGAAAAGACGCATAAATCTTAACGCCATCGTAGAAAATTAAACCGGTCTGACCATTCCTTTTCATAAGAATTGTAAATACATGCCCGAACTCAATCTCCAAGGTAACTGCAGCCAGCTATGGGAGCGACGGCATCCTCGGTAAAATCCCCGAAAGCCTGAAACAAACGTGATTGAAAAGTTATACTACTTCACACACTGATATATGGTGATCAAGAGATCGATACAAGAAACAACATTACATAGTTGAAACATTTAACACATCAAAATTTCTTCATTCTGAAAGCACTAAAATGGCAATCACAGAAACAGTAATATTGGTAAACAAATTCATTGTTACGTTCTACAGCTTTAAATAAAAATTGTGCGTGTAGCCTAGCGGTTAACATTGCATTGATATATGAAAGTAAACTTATATATATATTTAATCATATCACCCCGAGCAAGGCTATAATACCACTGATGTGCAACGGGCTACATGAGAGTAAAAAGATTAGATAGAAGTGAAAGACGAACCAGTTAGAAAGAAGCAAGAGAAGAATGGGAATACAGATGTGATAACAGTTGCAAAGGTGGTTGTTGGTTGTTTTTGTTTTATGGCATATCAACTTAGGCGGGTCATTTATTGCCAACTAAATTTTACTTATTTATTGCTGGTAATACGTCTTTCTTTTTTAACAATTTATTGTTGTTTTTATATAATTTTTGTGTCTACTAATACTTTTTCTTTTCGAGTACCAAGATTCATTGGGATTTGTTTTTAAGGGCAGGGTCCCCAAGTCCTACCCTGTTATTTAACCCACAACTGGAGGGAACGGACAGATTAATAACTTTTTCAAGGGTACCATTGCTTGAGTGAATGCAGGGTATTCAACTGAAATTTGAACTCGGCTCACCGATTTCTCTTTCCGAACCGATATCCACTGCACCACAACGCACATCCGTCACTAAACGCTAACAGCACCTGGTATTCCCAAGCGGTCACCCATCTAAGTACTGACCAGTCTCAACGTTGCTTAAATTCGGTGATCGAGCGAGAACCGGTGTATTCAATGTGATATGGCCGTAAGCCGCTGCAAAGGTGGAGAGAAAGGAAAGAATATACAGTGTGGTGAAGAACGAACTAGAGTCAAGTGGTTAAGAGATGAGTATTGACATTGCATTTAAATTCCTGGAGGTTGTAGCCGTCAGGAAAGCGAGTTCCACAGGCGGGAAGTGCGAGAAAAGAAGCTGAAGGAGTAGAATTGTCGTCTGCATTTGGTTGATTTAACTGTGAATGGGTGAGACCCAATTGCCAGTCCAGTTGCACGAGTAAACACCTGTTGCAGAGGCACCAGAGACTTAAGTTCGTTGGAGCAGAAGCCATGAAAGTATTTATAGAACAGACAAAGGGAAGCCACATCCCGTCGGTGGGGAAGTGGCTGGAGTCAAGCCGCCAAGTCTGTACCTATCATATTACTGGTTCTCCTTTGGAGCCTGTCAAAAACACTGAGATGAACAGCAGGGGCGCCTGACAATATATGCAGCAGTATTCCATGCACGGACGAATGGTTGATTTGTATATATGCAGGATGGATTCAGGCGGGAAAAACGTCCTGGACCGATACAGTGACCCAACCTTCCAGTGAATTTAGCTATTGACTCAATGTAGGGGTTCCACCTGAGATCCGAAGAGAAAGTAAGGCCGAGGAAGCACAGTTTATTACTCTCAGGGAAACTCGCTTGGTCCATGCTTATGGGGGCAGGAGAGGTTGCCTGTGATGATTGACAGACAGCAGCTTGGTTTTAGACGCATTGAAATTTACAAGCCACTTCTTACCCCAATTCACCATAGAATGTAGGTCCCTCTAAAGATCAGCAGCGAGATGATATTTGTCCGCCACGCTATGTATATATATATATATTTCAGTTGAAATGAAATAAAATTAATTCTTGATAATGGTTAAACGTAGAACTGAAAAGCGTTTGGCTAAATTTTATATTCGGACAATTTTTATATAATTTATGTTATACTTCTTCACACAGTGACATGGTGATCAAGAGATCGATACAAGAACCAATGTTACGTAGTTGAAACATTTAACACAAATAGTTTCTTAACTCTAAAAGGCTTAAATCGGCGATCTTGGAAGCAGTAATATTCATTACAACCTCATTGTAAAGTCCTACATCTTTAAATAAAACTATGGGTGTATAAACAATCAATACATTCAGTTAAAATAAAACAAAATTCATTCTTGATAATGGCTAAAGGTATGACTGAAAGCCTTGGCTAAATAAGATATTCGGACATTTTTTTTATATAATTTATAAAGAAGAGAGTGCTAGATTGCGATGTGATGTTAGTTCTTCAATACGGCAGTGAATACTGGACAATATCATCGAAGATGAGAAAAAAAACTTGAAGCAGCGGAAATGTGGTTCTACAGAAGAATACTGCGGATATCATGGATCGAACATGCGAGCAATGATGAGGTTTTGGAATGGATGGAAACGAAAAGAAAATTAATAGTGAGCATCAGAAAGAGACAACTGAAGTTTCTGGGACATGCAAATGAGGAAGAGGGGCTTGGAGAACTTGATACTGATAGGCCAGATAGAAGGAAAAAGAGATAAAGGCAGCGGATAACTTATTTGTGGGGCCTGATCAGGTGGATGGCAGAACGAGGATTGCGAGGTGTAACAGGAGAATGCATACTAAGAGCCACCAGAGATAGGGAGACGTGGAAAACCATGATCGCATACGTCCTGAAAGAACAAGGCACATAGAAGAACTGAAACAAAAATAATTATAAGATTACATGAAAAATTGTATAGAAAACTACACCATGTCTGTTATCTTTAACGAAACTTACATAAAAGAGAGATTACTACCTAAATACACAATATATATATATATATATATATATATATATATGTGTGTGTGTGTGTGTGTGTGTGTGTGTGTGTGTGCGTGTGAAGAAAGAGACATTGTATGAGAGAGGGAGAGAATGAAAAGTAACTCAATAGATGTAGCCATAATAATATGAATACAAAATAAGTGAGAATTAGGTCCCCATGTCTTTCATGATCAAATATAGAACCAATCAGTAGACACCTTATCATTTTATCAAAGACAATTTGTGGTGAAGCATACAGATATTTTACGGAATTCAGACTTCTACAAATATGTCATTACGTTTCTTACGAAAGTCTATCTTCGCTGTAAATGAGTTTTCAAACTTTCTTCTTTCTTTACCTGTTATTGCGTTATGCACCCATCACTGACCGCAGACGTCTGACTCCAAGGGTAAGAAACAGCTCCCTCTATTTTTATAGATATCAATCTCTTTGTGGTTTATTTAGTCTATATTTGCAATATATTTTCCAGGAGCTCTTATTGTCGGCGTTTGAACTGCCGTGAAAGATAAAATTTCAAATGCTGATTTTCAAGGAAGCCATCATTTACCACGTAAGATCAATAAAATCTAATCTTATTTGTTGGATAATGATTCCAATTAGAAAATTTTAATACTAATCTTCTCCTAATACAAGATACGATAGTAACGTGATTACTATTAATGAAGTGTGTGAAATAAATGAAAGTGTGAGTTGCAGGAAGTGAAAGTTATGACGATAATGATTGGCATGTGACTTAAAGATTTTAAGATCGTAGTGATCATGCAAGCCTTAATCTATTCTACAATGTTGCTGTTTCAGTGCAATATTTATTATAGTTCATGGTGGACATGTTAACAGTTGATGTTAAACGTTCTCGCTTTGATTTTTCTTCCTTTTATAATAAGAAATTCTGTTATTTTTAAACACTTTTCATGTTTGAAGGTGCGTACTATGTTTGTGTTGCCTAAATTTATGTAGCATCTCTAGTTCTTACCTTCTTCTGAAATTAGGAATATGACGATATTGGGCATATTTTATACATTCCACAATAAAACTTGCTGATCATTCAGTATAAATAAAATCGTTGAAAATTAGCCAAAAACAATAAATGTTTAGATATTTTCTACACAAATTAAGTCCAGAAATGAACACACTTGTTCAGCTACAAAAAATAAAATTGAAATAGTAAGTTCACGGATTGTTTAATAAAGCAAACACACAAATATAGGATAATTCAAGAGGGCAGATGTATGACAAAGTAAAAATAAAAAAAAAATTGATTTAAATTAAAAATTCCCAGACTCTCTATGCCGTGTACATATATAATTACATCAAGGTAAATATAAACCGATGAAGGCCTAAAGGACAAAACACGTCACTCGAAACGTTTTTTCAGTTTTCCATGCATCTATCCTTCACATATATATATATATATATGTGTGTGTGTGTGTGTGTGTGTGTGTGTGTGTGTGTGTGTATGTATGTATGTATGTATGTGTGTGTGCGTGTTAGTGTGTGTGTTTGTGTGTAGTGTATGTGTTTGACTAAACAATTTAATCACATTGTTCTTATTTATTTTTATTTTAATCTTCTCGTAGTTATGAGTAAGTTTCTTGGTATGATGTTAAAAAAAAGCATGAAAAACATTATATGTATTTTCATTTGTTTTTTCTATTTTTATAGTCCCAAGTACTTTTAATCTTGTCCAATATCATTTTCAGAAAGTTGATTGTTAACACGTAATTAATGTAGTTGTCGATAATGAATATCTTATTACTTAACTGTTACGAGTTTTGAACAAACAGAAAGGAACGCGACACTAATTTTAAAATATGATGCAAGGGAAGTAACTTAGTTTTCAATATCAAAATGGCAGTTTACATGTTTACACTATTGTGTTTTCCTTCAAAACTTAGATATTGAGAAAAATACAGTTATAAGCATTTTAAAACATTGTTACTATACGCAAAATTAATTTTTTCAGTATCGGATGAATTTTTTTTTATAAACGTGGCTTCGAGAATTTGAAGTTTCTGCTTATTAATTTCATTGTGATGTATGCATGTATTGTCAATTAATATTTCCCTATATCATGAATTCGTCCACGAATATTTACATCAATATTCTTCAATCGATGATGAATCGGGCATATGGAATGTAAGCTTTCTAGATAGCGTTGTCGTCATATGAAGAACACATACTTTTTTTCAGAGACAAAATCTCCCAGAAAACATTTAAATTAATTTTTTTAACACTAGTTTGTGAAGAAATTGTTTTTGTGGATGATTAAGTTTGCTGTATAAAATTTAGTATACTATATGTTTAGTTTTATATTTTACTGGGATCGGTAGATGGATTAGTACTTGATTTTATTTTTTCATCTTGTTTATTATTAAAATGTATTTGACTGTGATATAAAAGGCTGATATGTTTAAAGTTATTCGAGGATTTTTTTTTTGATTGTTTAAATATTTCTAGTAGCTAGTCTAATTTCGATGTAATTAGAAAGTCATTATTAATGGGATTTTGTGTAATATTGTTTAATTTATTGTAGAGAATCTTTTCCTTTGAGGAGTTATGTTTTGCGCTGTTTATTAAATATTATATAATCGCTATTTTATAGTAGCTAGGTCATTCGGTCTTATAGTTGAGAGTTCAGGATTTTGTGCTAGTTTTTTTTATTATATAAAAGTGGTAACTGCAATATTTTTTTGTGTTTATTAATATATTAAGAAAAGGAATTTTATTATTATTGTTATTTTTGCTAGGTTCATATGTGGACTTAAGAACAAAGATTTCTTTTTGTTTATGTATGCCATTTTTTACTAAGACGAAGTTGTCTTTTACATATCTTAGATGGAGAGCATTTTAAAGGTATTAAATATTTTATTTTTAAAATCAACTATTTAAAAGTTTTTAAATTTTAGATGCAGAATTGAACCCATGGAAACACCATCAGGTTGTACGTATATATTGTTTTGATGATCATAAAAGAGACCAAGAGGTAAAAGTCGAGATTAATCTTCCTAGTATGTTAGCTCTAATTTAGAAATGAGAGATATGTGGATTACTGTAAATGTTCTTTATATTTACGTAAATCGTTTCTATAACAGGTACATTGGTAAATGAATTTACGACATTAAGTGAGACTATGGTTTCATTATTAGGATTTTGTGTTTTTATGGTTCGGATTAGTCCGCGGATTGATTTGATGCAATATTTTCTAGCTTTGTATGGTTTCTTGAGTTGGTTAAAGATTTTGGTTAGTTGATAAAGAGAAGTGAGTATTTGTAATAAAATAGAACGGTAAGGGAAGTTAGTTTTATTAGAACGATAAAATGGCGGTTCTTGGAAAGACAGTACTCGAATGAAACTTCGTTCTCGCTAGTGATATACGAATGAGATAAAGATGATTAGTCCCAGTGCATGTTGCATTACTAATTTAAGCTGTAAAAGATTGAACTGGTAAAACTAATGAATGAAGATCGTTAGCTAATTTACCATGGAAATAACGATAGAAGAGAGGGGGCTAGCAACATTTTGACTGTGGGAAACAGGCTAGAGTTTTAAAACAATTGATTCTCGAAAAGGTAACAAATGATTTTGTTCTGTGCCAAGGCTGGAAAGATCGTGAATATCGTGCAACTCCAGCAATACTGTAACCATAATGTATATTTTTGTCTTCTCTGACAATGATTTGACACTTGCATTATATGAAGAGTTTTATTTTTCAGTGGAGCAGTCCATATTACTTACGGGATTTGCACTAATATATATATATATATATATATATATAAGTCAAGAAATATGACAGCATTCACCATGTTAAAAAGGGAGACTGTTCAAAAAAGAGGAAAAGAGATTTTGATGTGGTCTAAAGGCCGTGTTGAAGCAAATGACAATTTTGCTGAATAAATTTACTCACAAATATTTCAAGATATTTAATTTTGATAAATATGTCGGTTGAAATGACATATCAGTAGTATTTTCATTTTTGAATAAGTTAGACAATTTATTCATATTGTATGAATATTTTATACACAGACATAAATAATTTTGTATATATACATATGTGTGTGTGAGTGTGTGTGCGTGTGAGTGTGTATGTGTGTGTGTTATAAACGTGAAAGCGTTTAAAAATGGAAAATACCTGAACAAAAAAACATATAGAACACAAGATCTCAATGTCGTAATAGCAGAGTAATATATAAAAATCATAACATAATCATTTCTGACTTCGACTTGCACTAGAAATTTACGATACAGACATATATATATATATATATATATATATATATGTATATATATAGTAATCCGCAGACAGATCTGTTTCACAGCTCATCGGTATGGTTAGACATCCGATTACTTTTACCCAAGATTGAAACCCGACCGAACTGATGTCATTCGGCTATTCTACCTCTGAGCTATGGGCGCTCAGTAGAAGGTGCAGACTTTTTGCATATGATATACCATGTAAACATACGCCAGTAGTTAGAGTGTTCAAATTCATTATTGAATGAACGATGCTAAGATGCTAGAGTAGAAATATATATAATGTGTAAAAAACATTCGGTTATTCTATCAAGGGTGTTTTTAGCTATATATACATATATATATATATATATATTTTTTTTTTAATCATTTCACCGCGAGCAAGGCGGAAACGCCACTGATGTGCAGGGGGTTACATAAATGCAAAAAGATTAATTAGAAAAGAGTGAGGAGTACAAGCTAGTTAGAAAGGAACAATAGAAAGATGAGAAAGAAGGTGCGATGACAGATACATAGGTGGAGAGAAAGGGAAGGTTATACAGGGGAGGGGAGAGAGCTAGAGTCCAGTTGTTAGTAGATGAGTATTAACTTTGCATTTAAATTTCTGGAGGTTGTAGCAGTCAGGAAAGCAAGAATACGGGAGTGAGTTCCACAGGCGGGAAGTGCGAGAGAGGAAGCTGCAGGAGTAGAATTGTCGTCTGCATTTGGATAACCTGACTGTGGATGGGTGGGACCCGGTTGCCAGTCTGGTTACACGGGTAAACACCTGTTGAGGAGGCATCAGTGACTTAAGCTCATCCGAGCAGAAGCCATGAAAATATTTATAGAAGAGACAGAGGGAGGCCACATTTCGACGATGGGAAAGTGGCTGCAGTCGAGTCGCCAGATCAGTACCTATCACATTACAGACTCTCCTTTGGAGCTTGTCAAGAACACTGAGGAGAACGGCAGGGGCACCTGACCATAAATGGCAGCAGTACTCCATGCATGGACGGATGGTTGACTTGTATATATGCAGGATGGATTCAGGTGGAAAAAACATCCTGGATCGACATAGTGACCCAACCTTCTTAGCAGTAGATTTTGCTATGGATTCAATATAGTGGTTCCATTTGAGGTCTGAGGACAGGGTAAGTCCGAGGAGGCGTAGTGTATTACTCTCCGGGAGAATCACCTGGTCCATGCTTATGGGAGGCAGAAGAGGTTGCCTGTAATGGTTGACAGACAAGAGCTTGGTCTTAAAGGAATTGAAGTTGACAAGCCACTTTTTGCCCCAGTTCACCACAGAGTGTAGATCCCGCTCAAGGTCAGCAGCGAGTTTGTGTCTGTCCGCCTCGACAGGTTTCTTACTGGAGCGGGAGTATATTGTAGTGTCAGCTGCGTAGATGCCTACTTGGGACTTGATCTCATCTGGGAGGTCGTTGATGAAAATAAGGAAGAGCGTCGGGCCCAGGATAGAGCCCTGTGGGACACCAGCATTCGTGCTGTAGGACAAAGAGGCACGCCCATTCAGAACGACCTTCATTTTGCGGTTATTTAAGAAAGATTGGATTAGGTCAAGCAGGTGACCGGTAATACCATAACCGCGTAGTTTGCATAGGAATCCAGGGTGCCAAACCCTGTCGAAAGCCTTGGAGATGTCCAAAGCAACCACGCGAGCCTCGTCAGACTCATCAAGGGCCTGTAGCATGTACTCCATTACAGTTGTTAGCAGGTCGGCCGTGGACCTGTCAAAGCGGAATCCATATTGCCTGTCGGAGAACAGTTTGTGGGCGGTGAGATGATGAACTATTTCAGCATTGATTATAGCCTCGAATACTTTCCCGAATATCGGTAGAAGACTGATAGGGCGATAGTTGGATGGGTCCGATGGTTCACCACAATTCTTAAAGACAGGAACGACTGAGGAGAATTTCCAGCATGCAGAAAAGCAGGAAGCAGAAAGGCAGTAGTTAAACAGTTTAGAGAGGACGGGGGAAAGTTCAGGGGCACACTTCTTAAGGACTATCACCGGGATTCCATCTTCTCCACACGCCTTATGGGGGTCGAGTTTTGAAATTACTCTGGATACTACTGTCGGGGTAATATATACTTCGTGCAGTATGGCCTCAGTTCTAATAGGGAAGTTGGGTGGGTGCACTCCGGGCGAGTCGAATGTGGAGTTGAATGAGAATCTGCGGGCAAAGCACTCAGCTTTGTCCGCAGATGACGTGAGAACCTCAAATCCATGGATTAAAGGAGGTATTGAGTATTTCCTATTGTTGAGCACTCGTTTACAAATCCTCCAATAGTCCTTGGAGCCGAACTTGCGGCCAGCTATGTGCTGTTGCATTCTCTCAGCGAACAACTGTTTGGCGTCATTTAGATTTCTCTTGCACTCATTGCGAGCAGATGTGAACAGGCGCCTATTGTGATCAGTTGGCTGTCTCCGGAATAGACGGAAGTAATGGTTCCTGTGGGCAATGGCCGCTGAGCAGGCCGGAGAGAACCACGAAGAGGAATGAGGTTTTAAGCTATACTTCCTGGTGGGTATGAAGGTATCAATGCCAGCTTTCACCCATGACGAGACCTCAGAGGCACAGTCATCAACTGATAGGTCAAACACTTTTCCCCAAGGGACGTCGCAGAGGAAATCGCGAAAGGCATCCCAGTCAGCTTTTTGGTAGAGGTAGGAGGTTCTATAAGTAGGGGGCTCCTGGGGGGAGTGAGATTGGAAAGAAATACTGAGGGAGACTACAGCGTGGTCGGAGTTGCCGAGAGGGCAAAGCTGCGAGACTCGACAGGCGTCAGGCGCAGAGGTGAAACATATATCTAGCAGTGAGGAATGACCTGAGGGAGTGTTTGGGAAGCGAGTGGGGAAGTCCACCACTTGCGTAAGGGACTGGGAAATAGCAAAGTTCATGGTGTGAATGCCCGCCGGATCAGTAACGGCGTTTTCAAGCCACCCAGAGTGTTGGGCATTGAGGTCTCAAAATACAAATATGTGGGCGAATGGGTGATACGAAATAACCTTATCTATGTCGTCGGCAATGCTATCTAGTAGGGAGCAGTCAGGAGAGGAGGGAGTACGGTAAAGGAAGAATAGGTAGCTAACCGAACTGAGGAGAGTCAGGCGGAGACATATGTATTGGTGGTCAGTAGATTCGAGTGAAGTCACCCTAGTTATGGGGAGGTGTTCGCTGACATAAACACCCAGCCCATGCATGTGGACAGTGGAATCCTTCCTTAAAAGGGGAAGATAACCAGGGATGAAGAGGTCAGACGAGGGAATAGCTGAGTTGAGGTTAGTTTCGCAGAGCGCGAGGATGTCAGGGGACTTTTCATGCAGGAACGCTTCTACGCTAGGAAAGTTAGTACGAATGCCTCGGATATTAGTAAAGGATAGGTTAATGGGTTTAGGTGGTTTGGATTTAACTGGTTTAGGGTCATTTCTGATTTGTTGAGTCATGATTCTGTTTGTAGAAGGGACCTAGGGTAGAGGATACAGGCGGTCATTACCCACGATCTGTGCTGGGAGGGAAACTGGCTAGGGCTGCAACAAGGTGTGGCCTCGGGGTTGCCCACCGAAAGCGCTTGCAGGGACACCTATCCATGCGCGTCATGGCACTACAAGAACCCCGATATTATACAACTGTTGATCAGAACAGCCGCTCTTGACGCTACGCAAGAGTTAGGGCTCCTAACTACCAGTCGGAAGCAGCAACCAGGAAACTGCCAACCCGGTACCCTCACAGTGATGAGCCGTTGCCACCAACCGGCCAGATCGCAATTTTATAAGTAGAAATGTTACAATGTTTAAATAGATAATGCATTTCGCCATTCATCAGATCTCTAAAAGAAAGATTGGAATGTATGTACGTGCATTTGTGTTCGACTAAATAAATAATTAAAACTTATTAATTTTCCCTAGACTGATATTTATCGTAATACAGAAGAAAGAAAAAGAGTGATATTTTGTGCAAGGAAGAAATGCGTTGTGGTGGTGATCGGTACATTCAAGAGGTTGATACTCCAGAGGGGATTAATCTGAGGTTGACCAAAGATATGCCCGAAGCATTTTGTGGTTGGATCACATTGGAAATTGATATAATGGTAGGAAAATGCATTTGATGAATTTTTTGCTAGTGTTTCAGTATTTTATTTCAACATCCTATTTAAATAATATCGTCGACAAGAAAAAACGCATGAATAAACCACAAACAAACCTATTACTTTTAACTCATTTTGAAGAATTTCATGAAGATCTGGCTTGAATTCATTAAAAAAAATAAGACGAAATAAATTTCTTATTTTCGAGTCATTCTGATGATGAAAAGAGGATGTTACCTTTAATTCGATACAAAAATGCTGAGAAAATTTCAAAACTTTCGATTTGAACTCATAATTGTAAGAATGACTATTAACGACATATTTTTTTAAAGTCACTCTTTTTCTTAATTATTTTTTCACAAGAAACGCCACCTTAGGGAAAAAATAATAAGTTTTTATTATTTATTTAAACAAACATGAATACGCATACATGATTTTCATTCTTTCGTTTTTAAATTTGATGAAGCCTTGAATGGCGAAAAACATAATCTATTTTATCTAATCACTTTTTATGTAACATTTCCACTTATCAAATTTGAAAATTTGCTAGGATTTCAATATCCTATTTTAATAAGATCGCTGAGGAACATATGACTAAGATAAAGTCGCTAATACGTTGAAACCAATCTAATATGTTTTGTTCTTTACATCTCTGTTCACATTTCCGTGTTTCCGTGAAATTTTTGTTTTATACACCGTTGACATCGTTTTATATAGGATTTCTGATGTTAAGCTGCGTAGAGCAGGTTTTTGACTAACGGACCCCTTTATAATTCAAATTTTAGTCTAGGGATCCACTATAAATAACGTTGACATGTAATAGGCGATAGTGCAAGATTTTGTCATTTGATAACATTAATAAGTAAAAATAAATATGCAGACATTGAAAAGTTATACGTTGAACTTCACGTGATGGGTTAATCTACGGACCCCTTATCTTATCCTTGCGGACACCCTGTGGTCCGCGGACCACAGTTTGAAAACCCCTGGCGTAGAGTATAGTCATTGCATAGATGATTGACAACTGGTGAAAACCAGGTGCTATAAACTTGATTGTGCGGCTGGTGTAAGAGATAATTACACGAAAATATCGTTGGAAAATGTATGAAGCCACCTCCTCTCTAGCTGTGAGTTAATAAGTAAGACCTTCATCATTATAGATGTCAGCTCTGGTGCATGAAAGCGCATTGTGATGCAGTTTATATCGGATCGGAATGAGAAATCGGAGAGCCGAGTTAAAATTCTAGTTGAATTTGTTGCAATCACTTATGCACAAATACCCTTGGGAAAGGTATGAATCCAATCACTTCCACCCCCCACTAGTTATGGGATGAATAGAAAAACAGATTGGGTTCTTTAATCTTGTTTAGCGTCAAGTTTACCGAAAAAAGACATTGCAAACTACTGGGGGAAAATCTTCTGTCTAGTCAGTTATGTCTCAAAAGAGACATGATCGCCTGAATGTGTGTCACTTATTTCAATTAACAGACTGACTGTAACACTAAATTCTTATTATCTCAAAACAGATAAAAGACTAAAATCTAAACAATATTATCTAGCTTTAGATATCCTAAAAAGGGTTGATAAGCCGTAGAAAAACAATTAATCAATTCTCAGTTTAACCCTTTAATCACTAGATGCATATATAGGGAGTAAAAAGGATAAGTATTGATACTTGTGCTCAGACAGCTCTGTTGATTTCTCTTTATCTATCATTCTCTCATTCTCACACTATATATATATATATATATATATATATATATATATATATATATATATATATATATTCACTTATAAAAGAGTATTATATTACGAGACCGAGGTTTCTATCATGTGGTGTAATCAGGAAATTTAAAATAACTAATTTTATCAATTTTTTAAGAACGCTCACATAACGGGGATTTTTTATGAACGTGCAATTTTTAAAAATTAGAAGTTATAAGGTTTTCATTCATGGTTGTATAAACCTAATAGGTATTTTATGGCCTGGTTACACTTAATCATATTTTTCTGTTGTTTCAGTAATTGATTTTTGTTTGTAAATAACATAATAGCTAATTTTTCTTCGTGTCACAGTCTACATATTTTGTCACCGTTGAAAGGCTTGTCTGTTTTCCTTATACTCCACGTTATCTCTGAGCTTTTTCTATATTTTAATTTCAATTTCTACACGTGGCTAGCCAATTTTGTACAATGTTTTAAGTTCTCTAGTTTAATTTAAAAATTGTACAAAATTGATTATTCACGTATGGAAATTTAAATTTAAATAAAAATCCCAGACGTAACAGGAGTATAATGGAAAAAGCCAAGCCTTAAAACGGTGGCAAAATATGTAGACTCTACCAGTAAGAAAATTTAGCTATTATGTTATTCCCACAAAAAAATCAATTCCTGAATGAAAGAACAGAAATTATGACTAAGTGCAATTGCATTGAACACTTTTTAATACAACTGTGTACTGGTCTAATTGAATTATGACCCAAAACTAAGTAACTATATACATATATTGTTTTTGTAGATTACAGTTACAAATGTCTTTTCTCGATATGGACACGTGAGCGTCTGTGTCTAATTATTTTCTATTTTTTTAAAATATTAACTGTTGGTCTGAAGAGCAGCAAGGTCAGCATGCGAAATACGTATTACCCATTAAATTGATAAAATATCTAATTTTTTCTTATATATATATATACTCGAGTAGCAGTTTTAAATCTTTCTCTTACCGTGTTTTTGGTTTAACCAATACTTTTGTTTTTGGAATATATATATATATATATATACTGTTAAATATAAGAGACAATGAATGTCTATTATGTTTAATTATGAGCCGTTCTAAACATCGTATTTTGGCTTTAATTTCAGGCGAAAATAAAGACAAAAATTCTTAAACATTTGGATAACTTCTTATTAAGTTATGTCTAAGCTTTAGGCTCACATGAGCCATCTTCAGAGATATTACAAGGACGTTAACATAAAAAACATCCTCCATCAACGATGATTTTATCTTGTGTTGACATAAAACTTTGCTAAGCAACAATAACAGTTCACAAAAATACCAAATATCACCTTTCCAAAACACTTAACAAACTAATTACTCCCTACCTTCCTAATAAATATAGTATTAAGTATATGAATGAATTTATACAGATTCTCCATTCCGAAAAACCTAACATTCAAATAATTTCATCGTTGGATATCCAAAATTTACTCAATAATTTTCCCGTCCATAAAACGATTGACATCATTATGCGTGATGTATACAATGATGCTACTCTCCCATCAATCAATATTAAACCGACTACATTAACAAACTATTATTAGCACACACCACACAAGTACTCTATCATGACCCCTTAGGTAATTTTTATACGCAAATAAATGGTATTGCGATGGGATCTCCTTTCATTGATTCTAGCACACATAGATTTACTACTTCTCTATATAGGAAACCAACTAGCATAAAATCGTATCTTCTTAATTATAATAGTGAATGCCCCAACGATAAATGCCCCAACGATAAATGTTGGCTGTTATAAAAAGAACTTAATTAAACGCACACAAATGATATTTTCTTCCAAATCCATATTTCATAAAGAATTACAAAATATTAAGCAAACACTTGTCAATAATGAATTTCCTACCTCTGTTATTGATCAACAAATTAAAATTAAAATGTATCTCAACAAACTTAACAATATCTCTAACAATATTGATAATATTAATATTAGTGGTGTACATCAAAATAAACACAAAACTATTAACTTATACTATTGCAATCAAATATATAATAATTACAAACAAGATAAAAAACTCTCAAAAACATAATACGTAGAAATGTTAAACGAATAAATAATAACAATCAAATTAAGCTCATCATATATTATAAAAAATTCAAAACAATTGACCTCATAGTCTCTAATAACTCTACAAGCACTCAATTAAATCCTTTACAGAAAACCAATGTAGTGTATCAATTTACATGCCCGTTCAGTGGTTATAACTCTAGTACTAATAATAAACCCACTACATATATTGGTTTTACTACAACCACGTTCTCTCGTAGACTTACCTGTCACCTTTCTGATTAGAGTATAATTAAACAACATTTCTTAGAAAAACATATTCAAATAGGTAATATCAGACAGATTTTAGTCAACAATACAAGAATCCTCACTCATACACACAGTGAAAAAACCTTCAAATATTGGAGGCCATCTACATTAAATCCAAACAACCCACGCTTAATAAAATTACCTTCAAATCTGGTCATAACACATTACATTGCATTTAAATATATATGTATATATATTTCACATATTATTATTTATATTTTCACCTCCATTTGTTAAAATTGTTATTTGTCATAAAAAGTCATCTCTGAACTAATAAAATTTTTAAAAAATTATCTCAAACAATTATTCAACTCTACAGATGTTTTGGCTACAAGTATTATTTTACTAACATTTTTATATATTCCTATTTTATCATTGGGTATTTCTGTCGAGAAATAATATTTACCTAACTTTATTGATACACTCATATTTACTGTGCTGCACCATACTATAAAAGTCCACTATTCTCAGTGAAGTAGTCTGCCATTTTTCATATAAACTTAACGTTGTAATGTCGCCACGCGCAAAAGACAATTTAACACGTTTAGCTTGTAGTAAAAAATTCTTTATATTGAAAGTAAATAAGATTTGTGATACAGTTTATTTGTCGTCATTAATACTATTTTCATATTCTTAGCATATATAATACATATCAGCTTCAATGATAAACTGTTAAAAATGAAACTTTTTAAACAAAACTCGGTTCGGGGTTACAAAAATCATCACACTTACTTGAAAAGAAGCTCGCAGAAAATATGACTTAATACCCAATGTCGCGAATATAATGTCTAATCCATACAGTTCTCATACATAATGAAAATCCAGCGGGTTCTTTTTCAGGAACGAAGAATAGAAGCTGATATCGCTGACGAAACAAATAGTTCAAATAATTGTCCAATCCTATAAATAAAATCAATGATCACAGATAATTGCAGTTAAATCCTCTAAATCCACTTTTGAAATTCAATATTATGGAATTTTAATTTTTTCACATTGAAACATTGCAGACATTTTGATTAGATTATGCAATTTTCTGTTATTCAATCATAGTAAGTCGGCTGTTATCAACTCCTCCTTTAGGAGGGAGACATTTCAACTACACAGCAAACATTTCTTAGAAGTTTAAGATTGCTATGTTTTCTCACTAATATGTTATTAATTATCAGCGTTGTGAATTAATAAATTGTAGTTATTATATCTTTTTAGCTGTTAATGTTCTGTGGAATCTTTGCTATCTTACTATTTCTAGATGTGTTTTCAGTAAGTACTCTGTCAATTTATTTGCATATTATGTGCGTCTGGAAGCTTTATTCCTGATATAATTAGAGATTTGGGGCCTCTCAAAACACTCTCTCCCTGGTAACCCTATCATAAGTGATCAACTGGTTTGCTTCTCAGTCTCTCTTGGAAAATGAAATATGGGACGCACTGCGCTTTAAATGCAAATCCTGGCATGAAAATTTACAGAAAAAGTTAATATTGATATTATAAGTTAATGTTCTCATTACCCCTACCATAAATGTCCTGTTTATTATTTATCCTCTGTTCAATACCCAATATACCCAGTTTTTTCTTTCACTGTGATCTACTGCACACTAGCAGTGGTCTCACCTTGCTTGGGGTGAAATGATAAAACAAAAATAAACAATCGTAGGGGTCTCATTTTATGACCATTTGGGCACATGCTTCCCACTGGCATGATGTAGAGTGATTATATTGAATCAGTTATAAGGTCTGTGCCGAGGAAAGCTGTTTCAATCTGATATCTTTTATCCTCAGAATCTATCTATTAATTTATAAATCTATCATTCGTCCGTGGATTGGGTGTTGCTGATATATCTTGTCGTGCTTAACTGCAATACATCTCGAGACTCTTGACAAAAACAAATTAAAGAAGGGATTGAAATATAAAAATCATCTCACATTTGGTTCACATATTTACATGAAAATTGAATGATTTTACAATACTCAATACACCCAATATCCGTAATGATCGAACAAATTTATTTGGTTTAAATGGTATATGTAAGGCAGTGATTTCTTTTTTTACTTTTGAATGAGTGTAAAAATAATATCATCGCCATTTTTAACAATAACAACCATGAAAATTTGACAATTTGCAATATATTATTTTTATGTTCATTATTTCAATATTTTTATGTTCATCCTATGCAATGCCCAAGAGCCATTCGAGGTAGAAATTACCGAAAGATAAGTGATAATAGGTGCAGTTTGAGATGATATGCGGGAAAGATAAGACGTAGCCTTAGATTTGAATAGATTAATGCTATAGTGATTGAAGAAGCACCATCTTAGGAGTCGGTTCCACAAAGTAGCGATGCATGGAAAGAATGTATTTGAGTTGAACTTACAACGCATTAACGGTATACGAAAAGAATGAAGATGATTCGCTACAATGCATGCAAAATTGTCGTCGAATTAAGGAATGTAGTTCTTCAGAAGATCTTCCAGGAAATAGCGATATAGTACCAGAAGACTTGAAAATTTTCGTCTGTGGGAAAGGTATGATAGTGTGGAAAAGAAAACCTCACCAACTAGGTTGCGTAGACGTATTTTTCACCTATCAAGACTGAATATTAAAGGCTGGAAGCAGTGCTCCACTTTCAGCCTCTTGTAAAAGGAGTGAATAATAAGAGGAGTCAGATATTTACAGGAACGTTACAGGTAAGTTCGAGAACTAATGCTTATAATGCTTTGCCGCACAAGTAAAAAGGCCGTTCAGATGCATCCCATTAAAGGAAATATGTCTAAAGTATAATTTTGCTGCTATATTTGATCTAAGAAGTTTTATTCTAATATTGCCATTCGATTAATAGTTCGATTTATAGATATCATATATATAGATATCATATATTTTATTAAAAAATATCAAAATGGGTGCCACTAATTAAGACAACTATTAAAATCATAGTAAGTTGATTAAATGTTCAATTGTTGTTATTTAAATAGTTTTGATTAATTTTGGGTAAAGAAAAAGTTATTTTCTTTCATTTCTGTATACTCATCTACTTCCGGTTTTCAACCCGAGACCTAAGATCACAAGTGGCCATTTTTTAACCTAAGAGCACATATATTTTATAAGGTGCGAGCTGTACTAGACAGAAGATTATTTTTGTATTTCTTTAAAGCATAGGTTTCCTTGAATGAGTTTATCATAATATTTTCCAATCAAACCATAATGTCTAGAGATTTATGCATCAAAATCTTTTGATAATTTTTTACAATCTTCCGAGACACATTACGCTTTGTAGAAACGGGCATATCAATAAAAAAAATAAAGCAGATTCTGTTCTTTTGGTCTTTCATCTCAATGTCTAGGCGATTAGCTTTGATTGTTCTGTCTGTGTGTAGTGTAAAGTTCCATCAAATAGCAAAAGGTCTTATGTCTGTAACTTAGTCTGAGTAGTGTTGTGGTGTTCATACACATTTCTTGTAATATCCCTTCTTCTTCTTCTTCTTCTTCTTCTTCTTATTATTATTATTATTATTATTATTATAAAGAGTAACACCGAAATACGAAGAGGCGTTTGGATAGTATTATATGACATTTAAAATCTAAAGAAAGGATAAAGAAACAGAAAAAAATCCTTAAAAACAAAGAAAAAATAATAAACAGTGACATAATATCAGTTTTCCTATATAACGGAGCAATCTTTTTAATGATAAAGAAGAGATTTTCAGTAACAGAAATGTGGTTCTACTGTAGAATGCTGAGAATAAAAGGAATTGAACATAAGTTAATGTTTTATTAAAAAAATGAAAACAAAAAGGCGACAAAACATAACGTTAGGAAGAGACAATTGAAATAATAAGGAATGACGGCTGGGAAAATTCGATACTCACAATATAGATTGAAGGTAAGAGGGACGGTGAAAAACAACACACAACCTACCTAGCGAACTTGAGTAAATGGATGGATGATTAAGGTTTAGGATTTATAAGAAAAAATATATCATCTACACAGGACAAATAAATGTCCACATCCATGGTCGCGAACGTCATAAAGGGTCACGGAACACATAAAATAGCATTGCTGTTCCATTTATAATGTCTGATAACGGATATGTCTAACCATTTCTAAATATTTAAGGTAGGTGATATTGTATTAAAGGCAATAATCCACGAGAATAATGCAAATAGAATTTTCAGTTGATGATCTATTTCGGACGAAAATAATATTTGCACTGACAACAGTTTACGCAGGATACGCTTAGTGCTGATATCTATCATTTTCTAAACTCTTTGTAGATAAGTCTGCCTAGGTCTTCCTGATTAAGTTCTCTGTGCCCTTGTTAATGAGATCGTGATCTTCCACCACAAGTAATAGATTCAATTTTCTGTGTTTCCATGACTCTATCAGATTCATTAGGTTTGTAATTCTATCAGTGTTGACGTACATACATTTAGAAATTATTTCTTTTTCAAAGTGCTTACATATTATCCAGCGGATGTGTTGCCCGATACTATCGGGCATTATTATTATTAATTTTATTATAATTATTATTATGTCATTTTTCATCATATTTCGATTTCTGCTTTGGTCTCACTACCAACCAAGTCTGCGGGGAGACCTAAGGCAGGTAGTGGCGTGCTGCTATGGCTCCATTTCATGTTTCTCTATCTTCCCCACCATCCCCAGCACTACATAGATAAAGTTTTCCTTAGTGTGTGGGCTGTACTTAATAAGACAATTTTCTGTATGTCTCTCAAGCTGGGGTTTCCAGGGACTCCCTCAATGTGTTGCTCTGTTCCATTTTTTATCACTCCAAGCGCACCCACCATCACCGGCACAACCCCTGCCTTCAATTTCCACATTTTTTCTATTTCAATTTCCAGGTCTTTATATTTTGACAGTTTTTCAAATTCCTTGATTGCTATGTTACAATCCGCTGGACAAGCCATATCAATTAATAGACAAGTTTTCTCCTTCTGGTTTTTAACAATAATGTCTGGCCTGTTTGCTTCAATTTTTCTGTCTGTGTAGATGGTGTAATCCCATAGAATGGTTACATCTTCTATTTCTGTAACCGGTGCTGGGTGATGTTCATACCAGTGTTTGTTTACAGCTTTTCCATAATGTTTGCATATTGTCCAATGTAAATATTGCCCAACTCTATCGTGGCGATTTTTATATTCATTTGGGGCAAGCACAGAACAGCCTGAGATTAGGTGGTCTATTGTTTCTTGGTGTTTATCACAAAACCTGCATTTTGGATCCATATTATTATGCATAATATTTGCCTGAAAGTTTCTCGTGAAAAGACTTTGGTCTTGTGCTGCAAGAATAAAGCCTTCAGTTTCAGAATTTAATCCAGATGCACGTAACCATCGATGAGTATTAACTTTGTCAACATTGGATTTATTGGCACGTACTGGATATTGGCCATGCAGAGGTTTGTCTTGCCAGCGCTGTTTCATCTTTTCAAGAGCTTTATCTTTGGCTTTCATTTTCATATTCTTTGCCGCAATAGTTGGTTCTTGGCTTCTGTTTTGTTTTTCTACAGAATCTACTAACTGTAAATCTTGTTTGAATTTACTGCCTTCTTTTATTATTGAATATTTTTTCTTTCTTTCTTCATGTTGCCTTACTAATTGTATCATCCAATCCTTTGTTGTTTCTATGTATGTTAGTAAGCCAATAGTTGTTGTCTTGTATGACAATTCCAGCTGAATAAGACCCCTTCCACCTTCTTTACGGGGGATGTATAGACGGTCTACATCAGCCTTTGGATGATGCATCTTATGCTTAGAAAGAAGCTTTCTTGTTTTAGCATCCATTCGTCTGATGTCGTTTAGAGTCCAGTTTAAGATGTTAAACCTATATTGGACAACTGGGATTGCAAGGCTATTAATGGCCATAACTCTGTTCTGTGAATTTAATTCAGTTTTTAATATCATTCGTAGCCTTCTATAGTACTCTTTACGCACTATTTCTTTCATTTTTTATGGTGAATGTTTTCGCTCTCATTTACACCTAGGTATTTATAAGCTTCTTCTGGTTTCAATTCTTTTATTGTTACAGCAGGGTCTAGGCTAATTGAGGATGTTTCTTGCATTGATCCACGTAAAACTGTAGCTTTAGCACATTTATTCAAATTAAATTTCATTCCAATGTCTTCGCTGAAGCATTTTACAGTTTCCAGAAGACCTTCCAGCTCATTATCATTCTTAGCATATAACTTTAAGTCATCCATGTAAAATAGATGGCTTATTTTCTTTTGGCCTATTTTATAACCACATTCTGTCTTATTAAGTTGACTGGTTAGTGCTATTAATGATATGCAGAATAGTGAGGGAGATAAAGAATCACCTTGAAATATACCTCTTTTGATGTTTATTTCATCAGACTTATAGGTTCCATTTATATGATTGAGGTAAAGGGTTGTTTTCCATATAGACATGCACTGTTTGATGAAATTGATGATGACGGGCGATATCTTGTATATATTTAAAGTCTTTAAAATCCAGTCATGTGGCACACTATCGAATGCTTTTCGGTAGTCTATCCAGGCAGTACTAAGATTTTTCTTTGTACTGTAGCAGTTTTCCAGGATCATTTTGTTAATTAGCAATTGGTTTTTACAACCATAACAGCCACGTTTGCACCCTTTTTGTTCAAGCGGTATCATGTCATTTCTTTCTAAGAATAAATATGTTTGTTTTGTTAAAATAGATGTTAGTAGTTTATATGTTGTCGGAAGACATGTAATTGGTCTGTAGTTTTTCGGGTTGTTTGTGTCACCATTCTTGGGTAGAAGAAATGTAATTCCTTTTGTCATCCATGCAGGAATTTTAGTGGGATCGTCAACCATTTCTTGGAGTTCTTTGGCTATTTTTTTATGTGCTGCATTTAAATAATATAGCCAAAAGTTAGGAATTTTATCTATTTCCAATTGTGTGCTTTTTTAGTGCAAATTTAACATCATCTTCTGTAATTCCAGACCATGTCTGTTCGGGTTTATTTTTCATTCGTTCTATCTCCTGCGTAATCCAATGTACTTCCTTGCTAGGTTCTTTAGGGCAAGCCCATATCTTTTCCCAGAACTGTGTGACTTCTTCCATTCTGGGGGGTACTGTCACTTCAATTCTTTTTTTACCTATTTCCCTGTAAAATCTCTTTGTATCAGTCTGAAAGATCTTGTTTTGTCTGTAAAATCTTGCTCTTTTTTCATAGCGTCTTATTCTTTGAGCCTTCAGTTGGATTTTTTGCTTTATTTTTTTCTTTATTTGATAAGACGTCATTTTCATTCCTGATGTTATTTTTTTTTTTCGGATCTTCTTCTTTTCCTAGTTCTTACATTTATTCCTCTACTCAGTTCATCCAGTACTGACAGTTCACTTCTTAGTTGTTCTATTTCTTGTTCGATTTTTCTTTTCCAAGGTGGATCTTCACGTCTGCGTGACTGCCTTGTTTTTATTTTGATGTTTAATTTTCTTGTTGCTGCTGTTGCTGATGCATATATTACTTCGTTAAGATTTGTATTCGGGTCTTCATCCAGTATTGATTTCAGTGCTGCATTGTACAATTTAATAGTTCGGCGGTTTTGTTTTGTTGGTTGGAATTTTGGGAGCTGTTCACGTTCCTCCATTGTAATACTTTGTATTTGACTTAGCTGTTTTTTTATTTCTATCTTGGCTTCCTGTATATTGTTCTTATTTTCCGTCAAATAATTATCTTCGATGTGTTCTGAACTCATTTTATTTTTGTCTTTTAACTGACTCAGACTTATATCGCACCTTTCCAGCACTTTTAGACTTACATCATTATCTTCGCAGTGATTTGCGTGTTTCACGGTTTCTACATTATGACCTGTGATTTGTTTGATGTTATTACTTTTTATTTCTGGTTTCGGTTCCTTTTC
>JBBBDQ010030075.1:0-27500 GCA_037127315.1 Ascarosepion bandense
TATATATATTTTAACCAAAGTTGATTTCCACATATTGTTTGAGAAACCAGTATTAGATAAAATTTGTGAAATAAATGAGAAAATAATTTAAAAGTTCAAAATAAAAAAAGCATATTGAATGCCCAATGATTTTGTTGTGCCTCTTCCAGAATAATGGTACCTTTTGTTTTGTTTTCTGTCTAATAAAATGCATTCATTTTTCCCCCTTTCTTTTACACATTTTAAGTTTTATTAGTCAGGAAAATATGATTTATTGTTAACAGAATTGCATGCATCTAAAATGAATAATTTTAGTTTTATATCTCTGGATTTCTTTTTATATATTTTTTGTTTTGTTTTATAACTATTTTATCATTAACAATCTGTCATATAAATTGATTTTGATCACCAAGAAATTATTTCAGTGTATATTTCATGATTAGGATAATGATATAATTATCATTTTTCTATCTTATTTTAAAAAATCCTGTTGAGTTTTTTGTTTCTTTAACGTATAAATGTAAATGTGTGTTAAAACAAATTTAATAAATTTTGCTCATATTCCATTCATTTTGTGCTTGGGAAATTATGAAGAAAGAAAATGTGCAAATTTTATTTTGAAGCAAAAATCTGAGAAATTTTTATGGAAAAATTTTATTTTTGATATCTAAAAAAATGTGTGATAAGAAAATGAGGCCCAGTAAAAACTTTTAAGGATAACAGTTGTAAAAAAATAGTTTTGTCTTACTTTGTATTTTAACTAATGCTCTTTTCTTTGGTCTCTTTCAAAATTTAATGTCATTATTTATTGAATAACAAACATTGACTGCAGTAACCATTGAACTAAAGTTGCAAGTTTGATCCAACTATTCAGCTATTCCCACCTAAATACTACATTCATTTATAGCTGGATGTTTCAAGATGATTTTGATATGCGGCAGCCTCAAATTCAAATTTACTGTCTTGACCTTTTTGAATTGTTCTTTATGTACCTAGCAATAATAAATTGTTTCTAAAATAACAATTTTAACAGATTTTCTCATTTCTGACATCCAGCTACAAATTTATATAACATAGGTTATGATAGTGACATTCTCAAAAAGAAATAATAACAAATGTAAATTACATCAGTAATTTAAATATTTGAAAATGGTTTCATTTCTGGAGTATCTTTATTTTATTCTTTTAATTCTGTTTAGCATGAATATTCTTTTTATTATATCTCTTCAGAGAGTAGAACTGAAATTGCATTAAACAATTGGGTGAAATAAATAATGTTTTTAACTTTTATTCCACTTGATAGAATAAGATAATCATTCAAGTTTATCTCTGGCTAAATAGAATAATTGAAAGAAATATTTTAGGGTAAGAATATTTTTAAAATTATATTTTTGATTGAAATTTTACTGAACAGACATTATTTTTTTATGAAGCCTACTTCTTTTCTTGATGTGTGGGTGTAGTGTAATTTTGACTTTTTTTTTATGAATGGTTTCAATAAAAAAACAATATCAAAAATTTATAAAAACTGAAAACAGATGATTATATATTTTTTCTTTTCAGAACATTATTACTAGCTTTGGATTAAGTAAAAAGAATTTAATATTACCATAAGAACTAAAGAAAAATCAAGCTCAAACATTTTTCATTTATCTAATCATGGAGAAGTTTTTATTAAAAAAAATATCAGAACCGCAATCTGCACTCAACTTTTAAACTATTTCTAACCGCTTGGACATTGTAGACAACATGGCAAAGACTTTTATTGTAACAAAAAGTTTGTGCCTTAGTGTTATCACCCTTGCACTGACAATTTAGCTATTTAAAGCCTCATTTCTGAAAACTTCTTAATTGTAAACACTTGTCATTTTGACTGCATGAGTGAACTAGTTTAAAATTAAATTTTCATTGGAACTGTAATAGATATTTATAGAAATCGTTTTTCTCTATACTAATAATGAAACACTGACTTTATAAAGTATTTTCGCCATTTCTGTTATATCATACTTATTGATATTTTTCTTTTATTTAAGGGTTAGAATTTGTTAATGACTCAGAGGGTGCCACAAATGGTATAGTTCCTGACATAAGCCTAATCCCAGAGTCCTCAGTTGACCCCACCTCAAGAATGGCATCACATTACCCAATGGAACCTCTAGGAACTAATTCACTGACAAATCACATTGAAACATCAATTACTATCGATCGTGAAAATCTTGGGGCCAAGTCATCAGAGGCACCAAACTTTGGTGGATTTGCCACAAATAAGGCAAGCCAACGGCAGCCAGCAAAAATCTCTCAGGCTAACACAAATTCACGTGACATCCACGTGGAGACAGCCAATAACTGTATTGTCAACTCAAACAATAGTGACAGTGTAATAACCAAGGACGGCTACCAATGCTTAGGAGCGAGGCCAAAGGTGCCAACTAATCCCAACCCTCCAAAGATCACACTAGACACTGGTCAGCAGAGTATTGTTCTAAGTGAAAACCCTAAGCCACCTAAGACTGAACTGGAAGCCATTCTACGAACAGAACTGGCTGATGATATGCCTCGTTGGGCAGACCCTGCCAGACAGAGCTTGCGATACATTGACGATGAAGTCGGTGACAGCTCAGAGCTCCCTTTGGAAGCAAACACAATTCAAGACTGTAGTCACTTGGTGCCCGTCACTGCCAGAGAGAACCAACCTCGCTTATACTTCACGCACCAGGATTCTGTATCCGAGACAGAAACACTGGACAAACCCTCCCCTTATATACATTACCACCGAGCAAGCCTAGATTCAACCACGACAGAAGAGGATAGCGCCTCAGAGAGTACATGTAGTTCCCATCACTCTCCTATCAAAAGAATGCTCAAAAAACATGGTTCAGTTGATACTGGCATCAATATATTATCAGACGCTGCAAAAGACAGTGCACTCCATCGCGGACTCACTAGTAAAGAAAACAAACAAAGTGCTTCCCTCCCTTCCTCTCCAATTCGCCGTAGTCCTAAGCTGGACTCACCAACACGGAAGTTGCGAGAGGAGGTGTTACGAGGGAAGAATAAGCAATACAGTCCTGTTTTGGGTAAAAAACAGCATCGTTACTTGAGATTAGTTGACAGTTCTGAAGAAGACTTGTCCTGCAGTGCTGATGACAGCACAAAGATTATACATAGTTTCAAAGATCTTGAATCCTTTCAGAAAGCACAGTTGAGACAAAAGGTGAGTATAAATCATTTTTCCTATACCAATTGAGAATGAGTTTCATTTATTTATTGTTTGCCAAGCATAAAAAAATAACAGTTTTTTGCAAATTAGTTTACCATGACAGTCAACAATCTGAATGAGACATACAAGAAACATTTTTATGTTTACACACTCTATCAAACTATACAGGGTGCAATGGATAAGTTGTTGTCTAAATGGCCCCAAAATAAAACTAACACTGACATCTAATTTTAGCAGATATATTTTCCAAAATTACAGTAAAATCTCTTGAAATACTAAAGAGTAAATTTATTCAATAAAATGCCATTGGCTTCAACTGTTCTACTAGAAACTTCAGAACCTTGTGTAACTCTTCTGGACCATCTCCTTGTTTGAGTTGGTGAATTCTGTTATAATCCTTGCATTCATTTCATCTTTGGTATTATAAGAAGTTTTGTTGGTTTCTGACTTAACTGTGCCCTACAAGTAATAACCAAGGGGTTTACAGTCTAGGGACTTAGATGGCCAATTGTAAGAGGTGATGTGGTCACAGAAATTGTCTGACAGTTTATTCTGCTTGTGTGACATGATGCAGAGACATAGGGTCTTTCAACAACCATTCTTTTGACCCAGGGTAGCACTACCTCCTCATGGCACTTTATGTAGGCCTCCGTGTTGAGTTTGAGGCTCTGTGGAAAGATGAATGGAGGTATAGCACTGCCATCAGTAATAATCATTCTAAACACCATGATATTAACTGGATGTTTCATCCAACTGTTTCTGAATCCTCTCACTGTCTTCAGAATGACACCCAAACACTTTGAAATAAGCAAATGCCAAGTAATACAGCATGCTGTTTCCAAATTTTTAGTAGCGGGAATTGCATCACGGTACCATCACAGATGGTGCCCAACTGACCCTACTATACTGTGCAGTTTACAAAATAAAAAACGAAAAACACGCATATGCAAAAAACATTTAATGGAGACAATTTACCCATCGCACCATGTTTATTTTGTTAACCATTTTTGATTATATACAATGATCTCACAGATTTTACACATACCAGTTAGTGAAAAGAAAGATCATCACATTAGACTTAAAATTAACTTTTTTCCAATACAAATGATAATTTGTACTATTATACTTTATTGTAGAGCTCTGTCTACTAATAAATACTGCATAATACTTATTCCATTACAAATTTGAAAGAAAATAAAAATAACTACATCAGCTCTTCATTTATTTCAGAAATGTGTGGCTTAAAAATAACAAAGCTGCCTATAAATTTTTGTTCTCATGTATTTTTAATATTATTTACATGAATAAAATTAGAAATTAAAATCTAAAAAAGATTTTACAAGGAATCTTTCTTACAAGCTTATCTAATAATTCACAATGATAAATTGACCTATAAATATTTACAAGTGTGGGTAAGTATTTCAATAGTGAAAGAAAGGATATTTATTTGTATTTTATTATATTTGAAACATTACATTTTTCACTTGGTTTTACCATTGTTTTCTTTGCACCTTTAATAAAACAAACAGTTTTCTATTGATTCATTTAATATTAAAAAATAATTGCTTTATTTCTTTTTAGGATGCAATTTATTTTAAAGTAGTTTTCTTGAAAAGTGAATTTCATTGGGACAATTATTTTCACTGTGATGTCTTACTTAGTAGTTTATAAATCTTTAATCATTGGCATCTTAAATCTGGTTTTGACCAAAGGATAAATTATAATTTCAGGTCAGACCAAGCTTGGCAGTTTATTATTAGAATTAGTACACCATCAGGATATTTCCTCAAATTGTTAGCCTCCATAAATGAATCAATCTTTAATAACGATAAAAATGATTCCAATGATAATCAAAAAGGATTATCAATAAATGAGAATCTATTTTTGTTTCCTTGCACAAAGAGAAACAGAAAAAAAATCTGTTCCTCTATAAATTTTCAAAGACTATCATCTGTATTTGCCAACAGTTGCTTTTGGCAATCATTAATTAATGTCTTCATTATTGATCAGAGGAGGAAATTACTCAACATCCATTATACTTCATCTTTACTCCTACTGGCTTCTGTTTTCTTCAACCAGGAAATACTTAGGAAATATATATATATATATATATTCCTATCATGTCTAGACCCTTAATTGTATGCCTATATGTATTGCTCTACTTTCTAAATTAGTAGGGCCCATTATAAATACTATTGATTACAGTAAACTTGATTGCCTTAAAGATACAGATTCTTTACAGGAAAAATAAGTTGCAATTCATTGTTTTGAAAATATAAAAAAGGTGTTAAGTTTTTTAATTTCAATTTTAGATACACCATGAAATTATATTTTATTAATAAAATAGAACAAAACTTTGTTGGGTAGTGATTTTTTCTTTAAATTTCCATTCAGTATAATAGCATTTATGTGTTGATATTTATTAAGCTCCTCCTATTCTGGCAGTAATAGGACACCCAGTAAGGACTAAAGTCACTAGCAATATCTTGCAAACTAGTTTGATAATTGTTGTTCTACAGTATATGCTCTTATTGTACAAGTCTGAACCAGGCTTCTTTTGTGAGATATATTGTGGATATCAAACTACCAAGACTAACTATTGATCAATGGCAGAGACTCTTAGAATATTTGTGTGTGTGTATCAGTTGGGATTAGGCTATTTATAAATGACTTTCAATTATCATCCAGGCTGCATATTCTAAAAAATATTCAAGAAAAATTATATGTGAATATTGCAATTACTTGTATTTTTAGAACCTTGCTCCTTAGTGAGTCATGATTTGCATGCTTCTGGTTTTATACAACATAAGTTTAGCTCCATGAAATAAAGTATTTGAAATCTGTAATTTTGAGGTGAGTTATTATCATCCCATGACTTATTCTTTTGATTGACTTAAATGCTATGCAATAAAAAATAAATAAAAAGTGAGAATAAGAATGTGTTAAAAAATCTGGATACTTGGAGTGTTGTCAATATGGAAAGAAAAGCTCCTTTTCCAGATCACTGCTGGTGACCATAAAACAAAATTCAGATACTCCTGTGAGGGCTATCTTAACATCATTATGGGTCTCTGGGCAAACCACTCACAAGAATAAAAAGTAAGTAGTCAATAATATTATACATATATTTATTTTATTAGCACTTCAACAAAACTGGTTGTAAGACATTAAAAACATGCTGTACAGCAGTGACTAGGCAACATGATAAACATTTGAACAATGCACAAGGCTTTACTCAGTAAGCTACAGAGATTTTAAATGGTACAATATGAAATTACTACAAACTTATTATAACAAGCATCTGCGGCATTTCTTTTCAGAAAATTGCTTTATTATTTGTTTGAAGTCAATAGTCTTCAGGAATAGGATGTAATGAGTGAAAGCCAGTTCAAACAATGCTTCCCCATTGGGCTATGAAACAGATTTTTTAAAAGTTTCAGTCTTGAAAAAAAATGTACAACTGGTCACAATGGTGCACATGAACACTCAGAGTGTTATTTTTAAAGTTTGGGAATACAAATCTCAAATTGTCCAAAATTATCTTTCTGTACAGTGCAGAGTCAGTCTCACAGTTTTTATCATGAGATTCTCACATACATTTAAAAGGTCATCATAATTCAGGTCTTTGTGATACATATTAGTCAGATGTTCACACTTTTTCTTTAGGGTATCAGAAGCAATGGCTTTCAATCCACTGAAAAAAAAAAAAAAAACAGATTTGCAATCTGTGAATAAGCCTCTGCATGTTTTATCAGTTCAAAGATTAGTGTTTTCAGAATAGGGAGGAACATTTCCACCTTGAACTTTTTGGTTTTACTGAGAAGTACCTTTTCTGCTGATCCATCATATCTGTTTAGATGCACTTTATTTTTGTTCCCGTTTTTTTCTATCACTATTTGGATATATACTGCTGGCTTTGAATTCATGTTCACTAAATTTGTCTTTAGTTTCCTGGAGATAGATTTTTACAGACTCAAAATGATTCATGGCAACAAGGATGTCACATCTTTTGATTGCAGGACTTTGCTTGTTTGGTTTATGTCATTCGAAATGATTGTGAGAAAAATTGTTTCCAGGTTCTCCGTTTTTTGCTCAATCTTTCAGCCTCTCAGTTTGTATTCATTTACTGTTCATTGTCAGCTGATAGAGAACGCAGTGCATATTTTATTTTCTTGAAACCGGCATATGGAGCATGAACAGCATAAAAATGTGCTGACCATTGTATATCAGACAGACATTTGACCAGAAAATCTTTTCCTAGAGATGATATTCAATACATTCCAAAGATGAGTAGAACTAATAAAAAATGAATACAGATACTGAATTTTATAGTCTGTAGACAACACTTCTATGAGTCTCTATGATTCTTTGCTTGAAGCAAAGAATCATAGAGACTCTTTTCAGTTCAGACCCAATATATTGGGTTGGTCAAAAAGTTTGTTCAGTCTATTAAATAAATTTTATACTTAATAAGCAAACAAATTTTTGACCATCCCTATATATATATATATATATATATATATATATATATATATATATATACACACACACACACACACACACACACACACACACACATATATATATATGTATATATATATATATATACTAGCAGTATAGTCTGGTGTTGCTCGGGTGTAATGAAAGCTTTAAAACTAATCCATGGTCCTGGAGTTCAGACTCTTTGAACGTTGGCATGAAAGACTAAAAAGCAATAGTTGTCTCCAGTTAAAGTGAAACCGTAGACTGAAAGAAAAATGAATGGATGTAAGTCAAATTTTGATTTTCTGGTATTGATATTAAATAAGTTTTTTTCATTGTAAACTGACTTTTGAAGGCTAAATAAGTCCTCTGAGTAAATGGTTTCATGGCTGAGACCAAAAACTACAATTATACCTACTCAGAGCCAAACCCGAAGCAAAAACTGAAAAAGAAGGGCTGAAAAAAATACAGACATACAGGCAGATAAACAGACACACACACAAACATCTTGCCTTATATATATATATATATATATTATCGATTTTCTGCAATATTGTAAGAACTGGAACCTTGAAACTTCTGAATATCATTATTTATGTCTTTATCTATGAGTGTATCAAATTTGATTAAAATCGGACCACTCCTTCTATAAACCGATTTTTTTGATTATCAATTTTCGATATTTATCAGGGGTACCTGGACACAAAACCCAGGTAAGAACACTCGCAGACACTTATAGTACAACTGTGTAAATTTTCAAGAAAATCGGTTCAGCTGTTTCGGAGTTTATAGGTAATGGACACACACACACACAGAGACAAAGTTCCATTTATAAATAAGTTTATATATATATATATATATATATATATATATATATATATAGTCAAGAACAAGACATCACTATGCATTCTCAATATGTTTCTCTAATTGTGAATATTCATACAGATTTTTAGAGCATACCTAAATTTCAACTTTGACTTTAAATGAATGACACATTTATATTAGCTCTAATAAGTTGATTTACTTGTTATGTGAACTCAATTAGTTTATTGTAATCCAATTTTTATTTTTGTGGTCAGTCATTTAAGTTACATATGTGACACATGCTTAGGTTCTGCTATTTAACCCATACTTGGAGAAAGAAATAATGGATTTATAACTTTTCGGAGGATATTTGCACACAAGTGAATGCAACAAATTCAACTGGAATTTGAACTCAGTTCTTGAATTTCTAATTCCAAATCAATATACATTGCACCACAGTGTAACTTTTGTGGTAGTCTAAGATGGATATGGGATACAGATGGATATATGGATATATGTACAACAACCAACGCATTGTATCTGAATTTTGTTTCAAAACATCATTTCTATGTTTACTTTGTCATATTCAATACTTTGTCATATTCAATACTTTGTCATATTCAATACTACCCAGATGTCATCAGCACTGATTCCTCAAAACTAAAATCAAACCTAAAGAACATAGGAAAGTCATGTCTGAGAAGCAAGTGGGAAAATTGTCTGTCAGATGTATATCAGGCCAATATAGATATCAATGCTATCCAGCTTTCATTACAGAAAAGATTTATAAATATGTCTGCATTGCATATAAATTATGGAATAAGTTCTACTGGATTCCAATAAAGTAAATTTTACAAATTTTGCTGCAGATATTTTGAATTCACCATTTTCTGTGATTTCTTTATTTGTATTATCATAAAAAGAAGCTTTCTTTTTCCACATGAATAGGAAAAGGTTGAAATATGAAAGGGATAAAGAAAATGTTAATTGTTTCAATAACTCTTGTGATGATAATGTGACTACTTTTTGATATGCATGATATGTTTATAGTAGTTGACTATTATAGTAGTTGACTATTATAGTAGAAGACTATTATAGTAGAAGACTATTATAGTAGAAGACTATTATAGTAGTTGACTATTATAGTAGAAGACTATTATAGTAGAAGACTATTGTAGTGAAACCAAGATTTATAAGTCATGCTATATCTGTTGCATTATGATATTCTGCATCTTTAAAATCCTTACAAAACTGGAAAAAATCTATTTATTAGGCTTCACATACAAAAGCTTTAGAAAGAGCTTCTAAAAACTTTTCAGCTTAACCCGGAAGAGATTTCCTACCAGAAAAAAATCTGTTTGGTCAGATTTTGAGAAGCAAGTTTTTGTCAACAGGATTTTCTGAGAAGAATTTTGCATATTTTTGTTATCTGCTTTTTGCCAATAAAATAACTTCTTCATTATACACCAAAAAGTTAATTCTAAAAATATTGCTTCATTATATCTGCAAAGAAATATTAAATTAGTTAGAACTAGATACTATACAGAGCTCTGCTTAATATCACCAAATATGTTGAAAACTTTAAAAGCAATGTATGTCAGACTAATTACAACAGTTGTTTTTTGTAATCTTTTTACAATTCATTGTCAAGAAGATGTTTGCTGGTAAGATTTTGTAGTAGATTTAAAAACTTATAAATATGACATTTCTGGAGTTGAATCTAAAATGTTGATAAAAATATTTGACAATTTAAATGGTTGTCTCAGTTGTTTTTTTTTTTACATATTTTCAGATGCAAACTCAGACACAGACATGTATAAACCTGTATAAAGAATGGCATGAAAAGGCCTTTCAGACCATCATATGTCAATGTTGAATATCCATAACCAGTTTTGAAAATGTTAACTTTCATACTGCCTTGCATTTTCACATCTGTACAGATCAAGATGTGTTGTATAGTTTGTAGATCCCAGCTTGAGTCATGTGTGAACCTGATCTTGTGCATAAAAGTTTTGTGTCTCCCATATCCTGAACAGAAACAATTCAGATTGACCCACTGATCTGGTCTTCTGATTGCCACAGTTACAATATACAAAAGAGAGTAAACCGCTCAATGTTTCTCTTATCGACACAATGAAAACTTTTCTTTTTTGGATTTAAATCAAGATTGGTAACTGATTTCTGCAAGGATTTGAACAATGTTGCTTAGTTAAATAGTTTTGCATTAAGTTTGTTTCAGAGCTGTTCGTTCCTGGTTACCTTCCTCTCTTCAGGAAGGACTCCAATGTCCATATGCATGGGCTTGGTGTATATGTCAGCGAACAACTCCCCCTAGCCAGGGTCACATCTCTTGAATCCCTTGATCATTCCTTCATGTGCTTCCGTCTCTCACTTCTAAGCTCGGTTAGCTATCTCTTCTTCCTCTACCGCTCCCCCTCCTCCTCTGACTGTACGTTACTTGATTGCATCTCTAATAACATCGACAGGGCCATTTCTTCTCACCCATCTGCCCAAATATTTGTGTTTGGCGATTTTAACGCCCACCACACCAAGTGGCTTGAAAACTCAGCCACCGACCTTGCTGGGATCCGCACCATGCACTTTTCAATAGCCCAAGCTCTAACGCAAGTGGTGGACTTCCCCACGCGTTTCTCTAAAAACCCTAACGGAAGGGACTCTTTACTCAACCTTTGTTTTACTTCCATCCCAGACTCCTGCACTACCAGGCAACTCTGCCCCCTTGGAAATTCTGACCACGCCGTAGTCTCCGTAAACATATCAATCCGCACTAACTCTTCCCAAGAAAACCAGACCAGCAGAATATCATACTGCTACCAAAGAGCCGACTGGGACTCGTTCAGGGACTTCCTCTGCGACGTCCCCTGGAACAGCGTCTTTGATCTTCCTGTCGAAGACTGTGCCTCCAAAGTCTCCTCTTGGGTTAAGGCTGGCATCGATGCTTTTATCCCTGCCAGAAAATTCCAACTAAAACCTAATTCGTCCCCCTGGTTCTCACCCGCTTGCTCGGCCGCTATTGCCCACCGGAACCATTTCTTCCGGCTCTATCGAAGCTGCTCGTCGAACCAAAACAGGCGCCTTTTCACCTCAGCACGGAACAAGTGTAAAAAAGTACTGAACGAAGCCAAGAGGGCGTTTGCTACCAGAATTAGGCAACGCATAGCATCCTCTAAGTTTGGCTCCAAAGATTACTGGCGTCTCTGCAAAAGCGTGCTCAGCAGGAACAAGACTTCAATACCCCCACTAATCAATGAATTTGAAGTTCTCACCTCCCCAGCCGACAAGGCTGAGTGCTTTGCCCGTAAATTCTCAACCAATTCGACACTGGACTCGTTAGGAATACCTACACCAGACTTCCCACCCAGAACTAAGGCTCAACTAAATAACGTCCTCATATCCCAAGTTGGCATGTATGCCGACGACACAACAATCTACTCCCGCATCGATCAGAAACCAGGTCTGGACGACAAAGTGAACCTCGCTGCCGCACTGGAAAGGGACCTCCAATCCGTAGTGACCTGGGGTAGGAAATGGTTGGTAAATTTCAATGCCTCCAAAACAAAGCTGTTATCAACTAACCACCATAGACTATCGCATCTACCTCCCATTATCATGGGACAGGCTAGCCTCCCAGAGAGTAAAATACTACGCCTCCTTGGCCTTACACTCTCGGCGGACCTCAAATGGAATGACTATATTGAATCCATTGCCAAATCTGCTGCTATGAAAGTCGGCTCTCTGTGCAGGGCCCGGAAATTTTTCCCACCTGAAACTGTTCTGCACATATACAAATCTACCATCCGCCCGTGTATTGAATATTGCTGCCATATCTGGTCGGGTGCCCCTGCTGCTCTCCTTGGGCTTCTTGACAAAATACAAAGGAGGATCTGTAACGTGGTTGATACTAACTTGGCAGACTGGCTGCAGCCGCTCTCACACCGGTGTGATGTAGCTTCCCTGTGCCTCTTCTACAAGTACTTTCATGGCTTCTGCTCCGATGAGCTTAGATCACTGGTGCCGCCCAAGCACGAATTTACACGAGATACTAGATTAGCAACTAGGTCCCACCCTTTTACAGTTAAACAAATAAGATGTAACCGTAAATTCTACTCCAACAGCTTCTTTTCTCGCGCTTCCCACCTGTGGAACTCCCTTCCACAAGTCTGCTTTCCCGACAGTTACAATCTCCAGGTGTTTAAATGTAGGGTCAATAGACACCTCCTATCACACTAACTCCCAACTATTCTCACAACACTCTCATCTACCCAACCCTCATTCTCGGTATCCTCACCCGCCTATCACCCACCCTCTGTTATGCCCTATATTTAACCAGCCTTTCTCCTCTCTACGTAGCCCCCTGCACAGTAGTGGCAGTGACAAACCTTGCTCGGGGTGAAACGCTTATAAAAAAAAAAAAAAAAAAGATGGAAACAAATATATTCAAGTTTTTTAATTCCCTATTGTTATTAAGCCTATTTGCTTCTGTCTGATTTGGTATGTTTTTATCTCAGAGATATATATGTATACTTCCATGTCATCAGCAAAAATACTTTTTTTAAAATTTCTCTGTATGAAATTTAGTTATTAATTTATAAAAACTTTTAAAAAAGCAAAAATAAAAAAGAATAAAATCAACCTTTGTTCTCATTCGAGTTTACCTTTTCTTGCAATGACTAAAATGTCAAAACAGTCATCCATATCCCTATTTAATGAAGAATGTGTAATGTACAAAACTGCTTGTATTGATTAAAGGCATCAGGATATATTGTTACTCTCCTCTATATGCAATCATAAACTGCCTGCCACCTACTTTGTAAGAATGTGAGCTGAAGACTTAAATCAACAAGACAAAATATATCTGTATGAGATGCTGAGTTATCATTACTTACATTCAAGAACAATAACCTAATGAATTGGTTTATGAATTTGGTGATGAATCAGGTAGTACAGACTTAAAATAGTACTCAGTGGAAACAGTGCAAGCAATAAGTGAGCAATTTTAAAAAAGAACAAGACAAGATATCCTTAGATATGACAATGGAATGACAACAATCTACATCCATAAATTAAATTTAATAGGACTTGTGAGTTCAATCCTTGGTTTGGGTAGTGTGACAAATGAGGAGGAAAGCCCAAAAATGGGTTCATGTCCTTTATGCAGTCTGTCAAAGTCTTTCTTCCTTCTCTGTTAAGCTTACATTTTTTTTTAACTGACTTTATTATGCAAATAGTTTCTCCTCTGTCACTGTCTTAGCCAATGAAGTAATTCATCACCTTTAAAAAAAGAATTTCCTTTTGTCTGAAGGGATAGTTTTTTGAAATTGTGTATCTTTTTTTTTTTAGTGTTGGTAGAGCAAGTTAGCTGTGTGCTATCCAGTACAGTTGAATGTTTTTGCCTCAAGCTATTTTGGCTGGGATGATAAAGTAATGGATGCTCCCTTGAAAAGCATGTTCACAAACTACTCAATATTACATGGGCTGAATCATTGGGATTAGTAGCCCACACTCAATTCTTATTGATGGAATAACATGCCACATAAAAAAACCTGTGCCCATTCTATAGTTCAAGCCCATTAATAAGTGATACTAGCAGTGAGTCTTCAGAGAGCAGGGGATTGGTTGATATCGGAAATGCTTCAAATCCATCCTTGGAAGCAAGCAATTCAGAGACCATCAGACACACACGTGAAGACTCTTCTGGAAGTAACTCATCTGGAGAAGAAACTGTGGTTATTCCAAGGAGAAGCACTAGACTTGAAAAATTTGCCCCTAGTTGTCACTTGTGTGACAGTGTGTATGTGTTTGGGGAGGGGGGTGTAACAAAAACCCTTTACCCCAAAAATGGGTTTGTGTCCTTTCTGCAGTCAGCTGAAAGAGGGGGAGAAAGAATAAATCTTTCTTCTCTCTTTAACTTCCATTATTTTTGGACTAACTTTGTTTCATGCAAAGGATTTGTCCTCTGCCACTGTCTTGGCCAATTAAATAATTTTTCATTTTTAAAAAAAGGATTTGCATTTGTCTGAAGAGGTAATTGTTTTTTAAATTGTGTATTTTTAAGTGTTAGTAGAGTAACTTAGTTGTGTGCTATCCAGTATGGTTGAATGTTTTTTCCTCAAAGTAGTACTCAATGGAAACAGAGGAAGCAATAAGTGAACAGTACTAAAAAAGACCAAGACAAGATGTCCCTCGACATGAACAATGGAATAACAATAATCTACACCTTTGGATTAAATAAAGATTTCAATTTGAAATTACCTGAAGTTTACCTGAATCAGTAGAAAATTGAAGAAGGCTGGGACAAAGAACTGCTAAAATGTGATAACAGTAGAGACCATATTCTGCTCACAAATTTCAAGCTTTCTTTAGCATACTTTAGCCTGAATGCAAAATAGACAATATATAGTTTTCCATTTTTAACTGACCCACATAATTTTAAAAAGGGCTTTGGGAAATGAATTAGGCCAAGAATTTTTCATCATTCCCTCCTATAAGGATTAAAGAAACCCATGACACTATATCCTGTTTATATGTTCATTAAAGCTAACAGAGCATTTTTATATCATGTGACAATGGCATCCTATAGTCAAATGAAAGTTTTATCTGAAAAGAAAAAATGGTAGTTATGTATGTTGACATTGGAAATCTTCATTTAACACATGGCTGTTAAGTGCTTTTAGTAAAATCTTTAAGCATTTAAGCGTTCACTCTTGCAAGTTTCAGAAAAGTCATTGTAGACACCAGAGTAAGATGGCTGAAGGTGCAAAATGCTTCAAATGAATCTAATCAGAACCTAGTTCAGTTATCAACTTCTAAAGAATCCACTAATGAAGCCCATTTATAAACTTTTAAGCTTTTGATCTCAAGTTATCAATATAATGCTGTAGTATTGAATTCCACTTATAAAAAGGTCATCAACTGTGGGCATGCCTTACATTGTTTAAATGTGGCTTTCAATATCTCCTGTGCAGCTTACTTACAGATGAAAGCAAATGGTTTTAATTAAGATTTAAGAAAAGTCATATACATTGAAATTGTTAAATTATATAAAGAATAGAATTTACTAGAAGGTATTGAGACATTTTCACACTTAACAAAAATATTTGAATGAAGGTATGTTGAGAGCATATGTTTAATATTTTCCTTAAGAATTTCTAATTAACTTTTAATTCTTATCATATATTATTAATCACTTGATAAGTATCGGGTAACATTTCTGTACTCATAAACACTATATATATATATATATATATATAGATGTTCAGGTGGTGTAATGGTTAGCAGCTTGAAATGTGAAATTGGCATACCAATTTTAACTAGCTATGGGTTAAATTGTAGGACACAGTGGACTCTTCAGCCTTTGTTGGCTACCAGTCTAGGAGATGATAACTGATTTCAAAACGATTTGGGAATGGGGCTAACCAAAAATACCTTCTTGCTATGTGAACCATAGCTGCAATGCCTTACATGTTAGGAGCTGTGCTTCTTCACTCAGTGGCGTATATGAGAATAAGTGTGTATAGATATACATAAACAAATTCACAGTACAATATGTAGATAAAAATTATACCTGTGGTCTATGTAATGACATATGTTGGAATGAGTATTAAGATCCTCATCATGGAAACCCACTTCTATAATTTGTAAAAGTTTATAAATAATAATAATTTAATTCCATAAACATTAGTAGATATTCCTTATCTTTTAATTTTTAATGCCATCATACCATATTTTCTGGCATCAATTTTGTATGTTTTTCATCATTATATAAACATTTTTAATTCAGTGGGTGCAAAAACAAGACTGCTAAGATGGCTCTCAAAGAAAATATTCACTTTACATAATTTTATTATGTTGCATAATTAAGTAGTTTCAGTGTTATTTTACATATCTGATTCTTCTGTTGTTTTGAAAATTGATTTGTTAAAATAAAAATTATTTAACAATAACTTTAAGATTCAGCATTGATTTTCTCAAGCAACACTCATTTATCTTGCCAGTGTGTTTATTTATAAAAACATGTTTGTGATGAGTTGTTAGAAGATATATATCCTATGTGGCAAATTCTCAAGCTCTTTCACCAACAATGCTCACTTCAGCTAACCAAATAAATTGCTTCTATTATTTGTTAAATGTATTGCTATAGGTTATGGGTTAAATAACAGGACAGATTGGGTTCTATAGCCTTGGCTGGCAACCAGTCTACCGCAGAAAGCAATGGCAACCTACTGTGGGATAATCTGCCCAGTCAGTCATGTCTCTTTCGAGACATGATCGCCCAAGCGTGTTTCACGTATGGCACTTAACTGACTGATTGATATAGATACAATGAGTAACCATCTTTATAAAAGTAAAAATTGCAAGAGCAAAATAAATTCTCATCTAACAAATCATCTATTTTGAAAACTCATTTACACATTCCTTTTCATTTGCTTTTACTAAAAAGAAAATGTCCAACCAATATGATTTTACCAACTGAAGAATATTTCCTTAAAAACAAATATTCCTGGCTTATGAACCTTGCCACATTTATTTCAAGTCTGTCTACAATTCCCAACCAGTCAATCAGGTGATAGATTCAATGTTCTTTTCCCAAATGCCAATCATGATTTGGCTTTCTTACTCTCCTTCTACCATTACTTAATCTATTTTTTAAAATTCTATCTTCATAATTCTATCGTTGCAACAGTTCTGTTTTGAGTTGGCGCCATTTCTCATGCAACTACTTCATAATTTTGCAAAGAAAAGAACAAAATAAACATGATCATTAGTATTCAGCAGAGTTTCTTATCTATTTTGTGAACTTTGCAATGTCTTGATTCAGCCATTTGTTTCAATACATCTTTCATTTTGCAAAGAAAGAAAGAAAGAACTCACCGTAATCTATTCTAGCATTGCACTATTTTATTTCCTCAAGCCACAGAATGGCATTGCAATTTTTTTTTACTTTTTAAACAATTTTTCAACGTCTTTTTTTTTTTTAATCTTCTTGTAGTCCTTCCTGTCTATCATTTTATATTTTGTACTAAAGTTTTTAAATTTTGGAGTATTTTTTTTCCTTACACTATGTAAACTTTAATATTTCAAGTCACATACCAGAAAAACTATTACTTCTAATAAAGTATTTGTCATTTGCACTGCATTCTTGGTCTTTCAGTTCATTTTTTTCTTCTCCTTTAAATTCTTTTGTTTGTCCAACTCATGAGAGATAGGATACTTAAGTAAAAGTATAGTCTTTTCCTATTTGGTCTTGATGCTTTTCAATTTCTTTTTATCCGTCTTTATAATTAACAACTTTTCAATATTACTTTTTCAATAGATTTCTTCTATCTTCATTACTTGGTTTACTGCAGTTTAATTTTTATTGTCTGTCATGATATTTCTTTGGTGAATAGAGTTACTGAGAGGTGACTGTCTTCTCTTCAAGTGAAGGAGATTGTACTGTTACACGTAATAATATTTAACTTTATCTAATGGCAGATTTAAATTAATCCCTTTCTCAAAAGCAATAAACATAAACTATTTTAGCTGGGAATTAAAGTTGTTTAAATTTGAACATAAACATATAAAGTATAAATAAAATATGTGCAATTTCTGGTGATGATTAGATGAAATACCATGGTGAAACCACAAAGAAGCCAAAAAAAACATGCTAAAATATATCAGGAAGCTTAACATTTACAAACAGAATATGTTATGCACATTTAAAAGTAACATACTCTCACATGTATATAAAAATTACTACCTACTATCTGAAAATAAGTATATATATATATATATATATATATATATATATATATATATATATATATATAAACACAAACTTATAACTATACTTGTTTCCAAAAAGCCTCCACATATCTACGTGGAAGGAAAAAATGGTTGTGAAAAAAGAAAGAGCTAAGCACATGAACATCAGCCAAAGGGATTTGGACCAAGTCAGCACGTAGCCCAAAGAAAAAATCCAAGACGAGTAATCAACTAACAAAAAGTGACGCTCAGTACTTATGCAGAGCAGAATAAATAAAGAATACCTAGTGAGCCAATAAACCTACCAAGGTTTCACCTGAGCAGATCATCAAGGAACGCTGGTTCTCTCTCTCTCTCTCTATATATATATATTGAGAGGAAAACTCAACACATTATAAGTCCAGAATTTATTTCAGCAATGTAAAATAAATTTTTGTAATTTCCTCGTTCAGTCACAAATTTTAGTTAACTCAAAAATCTTTTCAAAAATAAAAAAAATTTTTTGGTGCCAGCTAAAATTTGTGACTATATGAGTTTCTGTCCCCTTTCTCTGTACTCTTTTCCTTCTCTTCTTTTTTTGTGTATATATAAATTCCTTCCTAAATAATGTGTGTGTCTTGCTGTTGTTTCGGGTACATATATTCCTTCCTCCTGTTTGCATGTGTATAATTGTTTTATGTATATACGATTTAATTTCTTATTTTGTATTGTGCTATATGTGTGATTTGATGTATCTATTCTCAGTTGATTTCCAGTTTAAAGGTCCCTCTGTCATAAATAGATTTTTTAAAATATTCTGAGTGAAGTTAACATTTGTTTATTCATCTACAGTCTTAACGGGGCAATTGTAAAAACTTTTTTTACACTGTTGAAATAAATTCTGGATTTTATTTATGTGTTGAGTTTTCTTCTCAATATAATTACTCTCGATAATATCCATTGAGCTCTTTAATTGATATTTTATCTTAATTAGATAAAATATTTTGGATTATCCTTTCCATTTTCACAGGTTACCATTCTCTCACACATATATATATATATATATATATAGGAAAAACTACTAAAACATTGTAAGTTTAAAAATGTATTTTTTTGACAGTATTTATTTATTTCTATTATTATATTTGATATTTCAGACTGTCCTCGGCCTTTCATCAGAAACAAATGATTTTAAAATTTAAATTAGAAACGTTTTCGTGAGGAGCGTTCGTCTGAGAGATTGCTTACATCACATGATGCAGAAAGCGACAGATTTTTTTAATATTTGTAAACGTAAACCTATCTTTAATAATACTTATGAATGTTGTTTTAAAGAAAATCTTTTTAAGATTCTGATTGTAGTCCTACATACTCATGCAGAAAGAAAGAAAAATACTGGATTTTAAAATTAAATACATACAGGCTAGGGTTAAATAGGGACTTAAGTGTTTTGAATCTTTATAAATATTTCAATAGTTAAACATTTTTTAGATACACTTAAAAAGATTTTCTTAAAAACATTCATAAGTATTATTAAAGATAGGTTTATGTTTACAAATATTAAAAAAATCTGTCACTTTCTGCGTCACGTGATGTAAACAATCTCTCGGACGAACGCTCCTCACGAAAACGTTTCTAATTTAAATTTTAAAATCATTTGTTTCTGATGAAAGGCCGAGGATGGTCTGAAATATCAAATATAATAATAGAAATAAATAAATACTGTCAAAAAATACATTTTTAAACTTAGTAGTTTTTCCCATACATATTAAGACAGTATAAGTGGATCATCACTATGTTATATATATATATATATATATATATATATACTGCAATGTCTTTTCAAGGATGTAAATGTAGGCAATGATGGCTGTATAATAATTCCTTTTCTTTATTACATGTGAATTGCTGTCATGACAATTCATGGAAATTTTAATAAGTTTATTTTAATCATTTCACTCCAAGCAAGACAAGACCACCATTAGTGTACAAGGAGTTACAATAAAAGAAAAGACTGGGTACAGTGGGGTATTGAAAAAAGGGTAAAAGATGAATGGGATTCAAAAAGATAGTAAATGGCAATTAATGTTGCATTTAAATTTTGGATGATTGGGAAACAAGTAAAAAGAAGGGAGTTCCACAGGTGGGAAGTGCAAGAAAAAACTGTTGGTGTAGAAATGGTGATGACATTTAATTTTTTTAACACCAAAAGGACAGAATCTAGATGCCAATCTTGTAGCATGCTTAAATTCACATAGATATGGCACCAAAGAGAAAAGTTTATCAGAGCAGTTGCCATAAAAATATTTGGAGAAACAACAGAGGAAAGCCATATCACAGTGGTGAGAAAGTGACTAAAGCCAAGATGCCAAGTCAGGACTGATTACATTGTAGATCCTTTCTTGCATTTTGTCAGGAACTTCGAGATGAATAGCAGTAGCACCCAACCAGATATGACAACAGTATTCAATGCATTGACAAATGGTAGATTTATAAATGTGCAAGATCAATTCTTATCAACTTTTCTAGCATGACAGAGACCCACTTTTCTAGCAGTAGATGCTGCTATAAATCCAATATATTCATTCCACTTTAGTTCCATTGAAAAAGTAAGGCCAAGGAGGTGCAGTGTGTTACTCTCAAGGAGACTTGCATCAGCCATGCTGATGGCTGACAGCAAAGTTTCTCTATGATGGTTAAAGGAGAGCAGTTTTGTTTTGGAGTCATTAAAATATACAAGTCATTTCCTGCCTCAGTTAACCACTGATTGGCAGTCCATTACCAGAGCAGCAGCCAGCCTTCCCTGATTTCTTATTGAGATGGGAATAAATGGTGGTGTCATTTGCATAGATGCTTACTTGGGAAATGATGACATCAGGAAGATCATTGCTAAATACCAAAAACAGCGTAGGACCTAAGATAGAGCCTTGAGGGACACCCGTGTTCATGAAATTTCTTAGGTTTGATAGTGAAGTGGTTTTCCATTGCCATCTCCATGGTTTAATATTCAGATTAGTTCTTCTAAACTGGCTGCCAACCAAGTATATAGAACCCAGCCTACTCTACAATTTACTGCATAGCTGAGGTAAGAAGGGATAGATTTTTCTACTAATTCCCTTTGCAAGGACATTAGTACAAGAGTTAAATTCCAGAGACTAGACTGGAATTTGAACTTGGCTCACCAGTTCCACTTTTGGTAGATTTGATAATAACCAAGTGAAAATGTGTATGTGTATATGTGAAGAAACATAAGATACATTGAAATATGAAATATGATATAATGTATGTTTGTGGCTGTAGTTCAAGAACTTTATATTTTCTTTAACTAAACTTAACTTAAAAATATCTATCCTGCAATTTACATTTTAAAGATATGTCTGTCTATATTTGTTTATAAAGACTTTGTTTTAGTTAATAATTAATTTCTCCAAAAGAATTAGAACTGAACTGTAAATTCATTTCATCTTGTGTGTTAATCACTAGACTATCATCTTGCATAAAGTTGAACTCGCATTATATTGCATGTAGACTTGTGAATATGAATAGACATTTATAGATTTGATATTTTGTCTATCTGGTTTCACTCACAAGGCTTGGTTCAACACATGGTATGGTTTCTCAGGAACTTCCCAAAGGTGTCATACATTTGGATTACCTCCCCAAATCGATAATATCAAAAAGCCACATTCCTAATAAATCAACCAGAGTAAGATTCAGACCTTGCTCTTATGGTCGGATAGTAAATGTCCTAACCTCTCAGCCACACACCCATATATTAGCAATATACGCAGCCCAATAAATACAAACATACTCTCAAATTCCAAATAAAAGTGGCTGAGTATATCATAATTTTAGGGGATAGTAAACAGGATGTGTGAAAAATAATTTAAAACAAATATTTCAAACCATAAGAAGCCCTCAAAAAATATAAGTAAATGTGTATAAATGACTTTAAATAAAAATGCTTTATTAAAATCAAAAATATTTCCATGAAGTTTTGTCAGTTCTAGAATATGAATTTATATTAAAAAGTGAGGTCTGTCAAAAAATCAAAAAATTAGCAAGTGGTAGGGAGACATTTATTTGACACCTGGGACTACTTTAATAGAAATATATGCAGCCAGAATTCTTGACCAAACAAATTGAGCTATATGAAATACATACAACTTTAAACAATTTCCTATTAATTCATTTAATAGAGAAAGAGGGAATTACTAAGAATTGTGGCTCCATTCAATTCATCTACAAAGCCACCATTATCGCTTGATTCTATTCTTATACACTGTGCAAGCGGTAAGTTGTTGCCAGTGTATATTTTTAATCTCACACATGCTTGTTGTTTATTTTTAAATTTTGTCAACTGCGCAGTATAGTAGGGTCAGCTGGGCAACATCTGTGAGAAAAAGAGCACCATGACACAATTCACTCCACCAGAAATTTGAAAAATGGCAAGCTGTATTTCTTCTCATTCATGGTGGAAGCTTCAATCCAAATATTTCAGTGTGTTTGTGTATCGAACTGAATTCAAAGGATTTTGAAAAAGATGGATGAGTCTAATGGTGATTACAAAGGTGCCTGGAGTGATCATTAGTAATGGCACAATTATACTTCCATTGATCTTTCCACATGGAGGTCTATATCAAACGCCTTGTAGAAGTACTGCTGTCCTCAGTCAAGTGTGTGGCTGCTGGAGAACCCAGTTATGGCAGTCAGGCAATTTCTGTGATCACATCACCCCTTACGTCTGGCTACCTAAATACTCATTCTGCAACCTTCTTGATTATTATACGTGGGGCTCAGTTAAGTAAGAGACCAGCAAAACTTCTTGTAACACCAAAGATGAACAGAAGGTAAGGATTATGGCAGCATTCACCAATTTAAACTTGACGAGTTCAGAAGAGTTGCAGGAGATTCTGAAGTCTTCTGGAGGGTATAGTTGAAGCCAATTGTGATTTTATTAAATAAATTTGCTGTTTAGTATTTCAAGATATTTTTGTGTAATTTTGGTGTGTGTATATATATATATATATATATATATATATATATATATATATATATATACACACATATAAATTAATAAGGAACAAAGAAAATATTTGCAACATTCAAAACATTAATTTAAAGCAGTGCTAAAAATAGAGCAATGAATATTTATTATAAATTATACTTTAGAACATGTACAAACTACACTCTACTTCAAAATTGTACATTTTGTTTTGACATTGAAAGAACAATGTCTCATCATGTAGTTAATAATGATGGTAATAAACGTTATTTTTGAAAAGAAAATTTAAAAAACTCACTTCCTGTTATTTTTGAAAATCTATTCATATGAGGTAAGAGGATATTAATAAAGAGGAGAAAAAAGAAAGAGCGTAGAAAAGTGGAGAATGCAAAAAGGGAATAGATTGTTTAAATAATATAAAATGAAGTGTATTTGTTACAACAATTATTTTTTTTTTTGATGTTGACTATAGGAAATGATTTATATCAATTATTAAAAAATATTTGCTTTTTATGTTATGTTTTATCATTTGTAAAGTAAAATATGTAGATGTCATAAAAAAATCCAGATAAACTAACCAAATGTGGTTAAGAACTGTGTAAAGATTTTGAGTCTTGTAAATGAATGTCTATTTGCATCTATAGGGAATGTAACAGTTTATACACAAAACCCAAACACTGACTCAGTGACCACTAGCTATCTTACTACATACATATCTGCTAAAGGTTCTATTTGAAGGGAAATATCATATCTAGCTATTCAGTGGTAATAAAGACGGCACTGTGATAGTATTTAAAAATGTTTTCAATAGACTTGCCATACTTAGCATTGAACCCTAAACTCTGTTGCTTATTTTAGCAAATTGGCAGTATTGGAATTGAATAGGAAGAATAAGAATTGTTTAGTCAAAGAAAATATTGTCTTTCTGAAATCTCTTCAAAATGAAAGTGTTTTTCATAACACGAACACTTACACACACACACACACACATATATTTCTTTTGTATTTTTTCAAATTCCTAAATTGCATTAAAAATTTTCATTGGTCCAATTGTTAATTCATAAATGTAAAATCTAATGAAATCTTGAATTCTTTTCTCAATTCATCATCAGCATTTATTTTGAATAAGTCAGCAATATTGTTAAACACTCAGTGACTGCAATCCTTTGCTTTGGATGACTTTAATTATTTTGTTTCTTATGGAATGTAATGTATTTTTCTTAATATTAGATATTGGTATTGAAGTTGGGAGAATCAGGAGTCATGACCTAAATGAATATCTACTCATTGATCTAATTCTTATCAGTCTAACTGCAGTAAGCATAAAGATTAAAGAATATTAATTTTTTTTTAGGTGCATATTTACAAGATTAAACCTGATTCAATGGTCAATGCATTTACTACATTAATTACATTATTTATAATTACATTATTTAATATGTAATGTATTTAATAATAATAAATAATATTTTCATTCCATGAGTCTAAAGTTGTCTCTTCGTGAAAATTGCTTATACAAAATAAATGATATAAAAGAATAGATATATTTTAAATAATATTTCAAATCTTAAAAATTCATAAAGTTAATGATATATATATATATTTAGGTTTCACCTAAACAGATCGTCAGGTAAAGCTTTCCCTGACGATCTGTTTAGGTGAAACTTAGGTAGATCTGTCTGGCTCACTAGGTATACTTTACTTATTCCGCTACGTGTTGACTCGATTTGAACACTTTTGACTGATGTTCATGTACTTACCTCTTCCTTTTTTAAAAACCAATTTTTCCCTTCTTCATAGATTCGTGGAAGGTTTTTCAACACGAGTATAGTTATTATCTCTTTTATATATATATATATATATATATATATATATATATCATTAACTTTATTATATATATATATATATATATATATATATATATATAATTAGATAATTAGAGAGGTCTGAGGGTTCACCAGTGTTTGTATATATTGGAAGAATTTAAATGTAAAGTCAATAGTCATCTCCTATCTCACTAACCTGCATCCTTTCTCTCATGCTCCTTTCTTTTTCTACTTCACTCTCATCAGTATTCTCATCTTCCTCTTACGCACTTCCTGACACCCTTGTAACCTGTCATTCTTTCTCATAACTTTCCTCTTATGTAATCCCCTGCAAAACAGTGGCAGTAAAATGACTTGTTTGGGGTGATATGATTATAAAATATATATAATGCCCACACATCATTCTTACCAAATAAAACTATTTTTTTTTTAACAAAAAATAATCGAAGGGTGACAATAAAAAAATATAATTTGGTGAGATGAACTTTCCGATCTGTGGAATTATGTAACACAGCATGTCTATTTTTTCTTCTTGATGTCTGTGCCATCTAAAGACAAGAAACAAAAGACGTAAAAGGAAGTCAGTAACCAAGTGAAAGAAATGACAACAAAAACACATCAATAACTAAAAAAAAAATGAAAACATTAATGGCCGATAAATAACAAAATATCAAGATAACCAAAACTTTAAAAAATAAAATTAAAATATAACAAGCACAAAATCAAATCTTTTTTTTTTGCAAGGTTTTAATGAAGAATTTTTGTCTACAGTAATATGAAAATGTTATTAATTGCATTTTCAAGCTTTGAGAATTAAATATAATTTATCTTGTTTTTTTTTTTTTTTGTTTTTTTGTTTTTTTGGTGAGCCTGCAGAATTGTTAAAGAAACAATTTCCTGTATTGAAGAAAAGGTGACAAATATATTGTACTGGATAATAAAGCTCTTCAAATGCACACATTTGAGAAATGGACAGTTTTAATTATTTGTAAGCTTAGTTAGTGATTATTAGTATTATATATTTTAATTTGTATCTGAAACCTTTAAGACTTGCTAAAACCAAGTTATATAAATATACATATAGATACACACATGAATACAAACCTTTTTGTTATTTTTTTCCAGTAAATTTAATACTTCAACAATTTTTGCTTGCATAAACTTGATATTTTATACTTGAACCCTACGATTAAGCATATAGGTGCTCAAAAATATTAAATATTTCATGTACTTGTAAAATCTTCAAGATACAAAGCATTTATATAATTTAACATCCTAATTTGTATCTGAGAGAGAGAGAAAGAGAGAGACTTGTATGTTAATCATTGCAGAAGAAAATTATTGCTTGAGCAGTTAAATGATGACAAATTTATCTTTTGTAAGTAATTTAATCTTGGTGTCTATTCTGTATATATATATATATATATATATATATATATAATTTGATTCAAAACAGTTGCCTTAGAATTTGTCTATGCATGCTCTTTAACGTTTATTTTGGTATTATTCTCTTGTTTTCTACAATCAATACTCTTTCTTGTTTTATTTGACAAGAACTGAATAATACATTCTTCTTTACCTCTACTTTTCCAGATGACCTCAGGAGATGTGTTTATTGCTTTAGCTCATTCATACAAATGCACTGACAATGAAATATTGTGAAGATGACCATATGTTAAGCATTCATTAACCATACAACCTGTTATCAAAGGGCAATCAAATTGTTTTAAGCCACTTAGATAGTTTTAACTGAGATGCCATCAGCTCTAATAGAAATTTCTTAAAGAACTTTTAGAAGGAAAAAGTTTGTTTTTCAAGTGGTTGAGGTTGAAAAAATTAGTTATTTTTATCAAAAAGAGTTTCACATATTTTCATGTCACTATATTGCAATTTTTTTTTCTTTTCATGATAAATTTCTTCATCTTTTCAGTTTTATCTCAAATAAATATGAAGTAATGCAAAGGACCAAAATTAAAGTTGATGGCAAAAATTAATTATGAGAATTGATGGAGCAATTTAATGAAACACCAGAACAAGGTTTTGTTTTGTGTGAGTTTCTGATTATTAATTACAAACAAAACACATCTTTTGCAATATAGTAGATTTGAACATTGACTTTATAACTTTTGTTTTTTCTTCATTTAGCTTCAACTAAAATAGTTTTCATCATTGAATGATAGGAATTACTGGGGTGCATAGATCAGCAATTAAATAAATGGAAAAAGTTATATATTTTGAATGTCATTTTTTTAAAAAAAACATTAATAGTTTTGAGGTTGACATAACTAAAGTAACTGCAAAATTTAATTATCCACAAAGCTCATGAGATAAAATTTAAATTTTATTTGTTATAATTCAAATTCTTATCTTCATTGCAACTATTATTAATCTGTATTCATGTGTATTTTTTTCTTAATAACCTCACAAAATCTATTAATGT